>VYZS01055841.1:0-19868 GCA_013400695.1 Neodrepanis coruscans
GAGCGGCGGCGGCGGCGGGCGGGCGCGCGGGCCTATTTTTGGGACACCCCCCTTCCCTCCCCTTCTCCCCCCTCACAACGGGTTGTGATTCGGCCAAACCAAATATAGATGCGGGCGGGTATTTATAGCGCCGGCGAGTCCCATTGTCGTGGGGCCACGCCCCCGCCCGGCTTCCTCTGCGCAGGGGGTGGAGTGCGGGGCAGCGCGCAGGGACCCCGAGGCGCACCCACCCCCCCTCCGGCACCCCTGCTGGAGGGGGAAGGCCGCAATCGGACCCGGGTCTCCTCCTCTCTTTTCCCCTGGCACCCTCCTCCCCCACTTCCCCCTAATAAAAAAAGCCTCGTCGGGTCATGCTGGGCTCCCCCTTTGCACGACCGGCTTGGGGCGATTCCTTCGATGCAGCGTGCTGTTTTCCCATCTCTTCGCATCCCGTTCCCATGCCGTTCCCATCGCACCCTATCCCCATCGCGTCGCATCGCATGCCATCCCTGCCTGTCCCCTCGGCGAACCCCTGTTGACATTCCGGAGCGGCGGCCAAGCTACCGCTGCAGTGGCATGTGGGGGAGCACGGAGGGAGGCGGCGGAGGGGCTAGAGGCAGGATCAGTCCCCCGCCCCGCTGGTGAGGGGGATACGCATGGCGGCGCGGGGTGTTTCGGCGGCGGGGATGCCCCACTCGGCGGCCGCGGCGGGGATACCCCGTGCCTGACGCAACGGAGCGGAGCAGGGGCGGCGGCGGGCACAGCGCATAGCGCCGCGGTGACCTCATGGCAGAAGCGGCGCTGGTTGGGAGTCCTCCCCCCACTCTCCCCCCCTCAGCCAACCCTCCCTCCCCTCCCGCCAGTTGAGTAAGCGCCCGGAGAAGTGAAAATGCCATGACGGGCCGGTGCGCTCATCCCCGGTGCTGACACGCCGCGACAAGGGAGATTCCCTTTGATGCCGCTGCCGGCGTGGGCGGATGAGGGCAAGGGAGGAGACAGAGGGTGGCACTTTCCGCCCACCGCTCATCGCGGGCCCCGGCCGCGATAAAAATACTCGGCTTTCCATGCTGTCATTTCTCCTTTGCATCTCGGCTTCTCTGCTGGGAAAGGGACTCCGCGGAGCTCCCCGGGCCCCTCGCCCCTCCGGGTGGGCTACCCCCGAGAGTATAAAGCCCCACCGTCATCCTGAAACTCACAGCTCCGCACTGAGAGCGTGTGCGAGAACAAAACGTCGGTGCCAGGTGGACGGTCCTAGAAACTGTATTACTCTCCCTCCTCCCCCCCCCCGCTTTTCCTCCCCCGGGTACTCTGTTCAAGTTCGCAGCTTCCTCGAGCTGTTCCTGTCTCCCACGACGTGAAAATATCGTCATGCGAGAAGGCTAAAAAAAAACCCCAACAGCCAACAAAACCCACTCTAAACCCAAAACCGGTGGCAAGAGTGTTTTGAAAGCCTTTAAAATAATCTTCGAGGTGCTATTTAAAGAACTGCTACACAGGAAACGGGATATTTGGAGAAAATGATTAGAAAGTGGCGTTGAGAGCACTACGCGCTTCGGGGGAGATGCGGGTGTTGCGCTGGGAGCCGGGCGCTCGCTTACAGACCGAGCCAAGGCAGCAGATCCCTCTGGGGAGAGCACGGTCTGCTGTCCTGCAGTTATTTATGACGTGAGAGGTCACTCCCTGTGTGCTTCCCAAGGGGCGAAGAGGAAGTTCTTCGTGCAAGGAAATCCCAATTATTAAGCATAAAGCATAAGGAGGAGGGAGAGATAAGGGGACAGGAATAACACAAGGCAAATTGTCTTACTGGTGTGTACACCGCTTGATTCGCTGGAGGTGGCGGTGCAGGAGCGAGGCCCAGAAGGATGTTGTTCCCGGGGCTTACTGGATAACTTGGGACAATAAAACCAGGCACTGCGACAAGGGGAGGAAGCCTGCAGCAACATGAAGGAGGCCTTGGGACAAATAAAGCTCCAGGAAGTGGGAAACATTGTCGAGGGGGCATCTGCTGGGTGCTTCCAGAGTTCGGAAGACTGAATGTTATGCAAGGGCACTGGGAACAAACAGTGTGGAGAAGCTGAGGGGTTTGCTTCCAGTGCCCACCCATGTGTTTAAATTTATGGCCAAATAACTTGATGACAAGTCCCTATCAGAATTTGCAGTTGGCTTCCCCAAGACCAGATCTTGTACAATCCAGGTCAATCTGTAGGCTGCAAATTTCTGGGGACAAGGCAATGAAAATGTCACTGTTTTTAGGCTTTTACCACAGAATGCCTAAGTCAAAAAACACAATCCAGAAATCCTGATCAGCTGCCATCTATCTGCCATCTGCACCTAAATTGGACAGTGATAGGACATGGGGCCATTGCCTTAAGCTGCGAGAGAGCAGGTTTAGATTAGATAGTAGAAATAAAATCTTTACTCAGGATCAGTGCCCAGATCCTGAGGCACTGGAATAGGTTGTCCAGAGAGGCTGTGAACTCCCCATGCCTGAAGGTGTTTAAGATTAGGCTGAATGGGGCTTTGGGCAACCTGGTCTAGTGAAAGGTGACCCTGCTCATGATAGGAGGGGTGGAACTTGATAATCTTTGGGGTCTATTCCAACACAGACTATTCTATGATAGATTCAGTAGTTCTATAGAAATTGCACCCAGTTTAACCTCCTATGCAAAGAGTATCCCCTGTTGTTTTTTTTCCTAAAATTTCCTATCTTCTTCCAGGATGTAGAAACCAACTGTTCCTTTGCCTAAATGACACCTTCTAGGAAAACCCCAAAAGAGGAGGTGCACCCAAATTACAGGATAGTTCAGTAGTTTCAGCACTTGCATAGAAAATAGGACATCCAGATTCATACAGTTTGTCCAGGGCAGGGGGACAAGGGTTAAGATAGGGAGACTCAACCTACATTCCCCACCTCCCAGAGATTTCTGTAATCCCCACATCATTCTGGGTGGTATCTCACCCACCTGTTTGAAGTGGTGAAACTACTTTCAGGTTTGCGTGCAAGCACTGTAGTCTAATGCTTCGGGCTGTCCGCTGGGATGGAAGAGATCTGCCTATCTATTCCTGCTCCAAGTATGGCTTGTGTTATTTCATATTATACACCTATAGTATAAAAATACTGCCATGACCTTAAGCGAACTTTCTTGCCTGATTGAGCATAATTTCTATGTAAAAGCTCCTTTTCCCCTGCATACCTTCCTAGACAACCAATAACCTGGTGATGAGGCCATTCTTTCAGATAAAGGTCAGTGTGGATATGAGTCTCCTTAAGGAGAGAAAGGAACTGAATCACAGATCTTCTGTTTTCCAGGGAGTGCTGTAATTGACAAAGCTACAGAGTCAACAGAAGGTAGCACCCATCTCCTTCCTTTGAAGAAGCTCATAAGTGAGAAGTTTCAAGGTAGGGTTCTAACACCCTGAGACTTCCTGCAGTCCTAAACTACATATCCTTGCTCCAGAGGGGTGGGATTTGTGATATGGCTCCTATCGACTTGTTGCAGTTAGTCTACTTCATACCCTTTTCTCAGCCGGCAAGCATGTGAAGAGTTAGATAATTAATTTGGATTTCTAAATTTGTGGGGATGGGGTACTAGAAAAAACACTGCAATTTTTAATCTGGTCACTAAAACATTGTTTGATTTAAGTCTGAGTCAGAATTCTGCCTTTCAGAGGTAGATTCAGAAAATAAATGTAGCAGGTTCTGGTGCTGATCAGTGTGACTAAAGTCTTGAAAACAGGATGTGATCCTTGTCAAAATTACACTGAGCTGAGTTTGATAGCCTTGAACAGCAGCTCTGCCTCATCTGCCTTACATGGTTAGGCCAGCAAGTTTCTAGATGCAAGTTTTCTAGAGCGAGTTTCACTGCTGTGTTTCCAAACTGAAAGAGGAACTAATTCCACCCACTTTGCTTGAAAGGTGTCCTTGTCATACACAGGCTACATACATGGGAAAGAGAAGGCCTATCTTAGCCTTTCTTTGGCAGGCTACTCCTGTCAAAACTGAATCGTAGTCTTGACTAAATGAAGTTCCAGTTTAATCTAGCCTGCTGTCACACTTTCCCAGTCAAAAGTTTATCTTTCCACAAGTATTTGAAGAAATGGTCGTGTGGTTTACGCTCAGATTTTCCAAATGACTATAATTGGATTGAGGCCATGCATTGGAAATTTTTGCCCCAAAGGAAGAAATTTTGAGAAAGATTCAAATGATTCAAACCCAGTCTTTTATGAATGTTAGAAATATGCACAGTATGCTTTGTTCACAATAGCTCTGTTTTCCCAGACAGAAGCTCCACCAACTGGTGGAATTGCCCTGGAATTCTGCAATACCACAGATGGGGAGGCTTGAATATTCCTGGACTGACTCAGCCTGTTCACTTTGCCTGGCTTGTAAGACAATAGACAATTCTTTCTTGCTCGTGAAGACCCAAAATTAAAAGTAACAGAGGCCACATATTAACAAATGGAATGACTGCCTTTTAGACAAACCCACAGGCTGAACTGTGATCATATTAAGCAGAGAAGAAGTTGAGACCATAACTCCTGCTGCCCACGTAAAAACTGATTAGGAATGGGAGAAGCCAGGACCAGACAAGGTTCAGACATGCAAGCATAGCAGATTATTAAATAAGGAGATGAAGGCGCATTCAGAGGGATCTTAAGTATAGTACGTTAATTATGAAGTAATGAAGCAGCTTTAAGCTGGGTTTATCACGGATTCAGAAGAACTACCTTTTGCCCTGGCCTTGGTACTTTCAAAAGGACAATCTTACTTGGTAGTGCTCATTTAAAAAAAAGAGGGAGGAGGAGAAAAAAAACCCAACCAAAACTCATCTTATCTGAGGCAAGTATCTCAAAGACTGTAACATTTATTACAGAGAGATGGATCACGGCCATGGGGCTGGTTTATAACATTTTATAAATATTACAAAATTATATAAGTTAGTATTAGTTAATATTTTTAATTAAAAAGTTAGTATTTTCCCCCTCGAGTAATAAAACAATAGCAATTAGTAAAATAATAGCAATTACTATTATTATTTTGTAAGTTATTTTTATGGCTTTGTTTTGAGCCCTCCATTTCTAAATTTAATTCTTGACTGGATTGTCAATCTTTATTCCTAAGGAGTTTCTTTATTTACCACATGGAGTATGACACAAATGCAACTGTATCATTGTAAAGAAAGTAATAATTTATACCAAATCATAATTTAGGCTTGTTCAGCAGACATCGCCTTTTTCGCAGACTTTGTGTTGACAAAGGCTAGCTCCTCAAAAACATCAACTGGTTATTTATTTACTCTTCTTAACATCTTTCCGTGAGCAGAACCTTTTAAATTTCGTCTGCTTTTTATTATATAGTCTTTCTGGTTACCCTGTTTCTTTTACTCCTAATGATCTCCAAACTATTTACCTGTGCTACCAAGCATTGCATTTCATTTACTGTCTCTCTCACGTCTTCTTGGACTGCATTTTCTCTCTTTCCTACTATTTTCCTGTCCATTTCTTTGTCTTCTCACTACAGCGCTATCTGAACTGCCAATTTTCAAGAACCAAGGGTTAGCAGTTCTTCAGCTGTGGTAGGATGAGGGGTTTGAGAAGAGGAGTGGGAGATCCTAGCTGCCAAGGCAACCAACAGTCCAGCTTTGGTTTTTGCTTCATCTCTGTCCTGGGTCGTACCTTTGTACAACTCCATTTACCCCTGCCTGCTCCGTTTCCCCATCTGTAAAATTACAACAGGATGCTTAGGAAATAAAGGCAGAGAAATGAAAACTAATTACTGTTATTTTTTATGTCTTACTAATGCACAAGGCCTCAGACCCCTCAGAGGCAATGATTTCCTTTTTTTCACTTATATAAAGAAATGAATCATTTACCTGAGAGGATCTGAACTATTTCTTTCAGACTTATCACATCTTAAAGATCAGAAGTGGGCACTAGTATCACGTCACAGGTTAAGAGAGTTTAAGCATCAGCTTTCCTTAATCATGTCTAAACGTTCTGGCATCTCTGAATCAGCTGAGATATGCTGTTAGAGTGAACTGATGAAATCAGTTCCGTTTCCTCCCCCTTGTGCTGTATAGGAAAGACCAAATCATGGTGCATGCACTCTAGGCCTGAACTTATAGCCCTAACTCCAGGAGTAGGGTGATGAGTTCAGAGTCTTGTCTTTGGGGCTGTGAAAATAATCTTGAAATACAGACCTGAATGGAACAGGCAAGTCACGGCTGCCGCAGCCCATAGCAGGCTGGAAATGCCATACCTGGAGCTGTGTTACACGCGCTCCTCTGTGTAGCCCTCTGGATAAGGTGGGAGTGAGGAGTGCCAAAACAAATTTATAAACAAAAAGAGCACAACGTGCTGAGCGCAGGTGTGCTGCTTAGGTGCTGTGGTTTAACCTGGCAGGTAGCTAAACACCACACAGCTGCTGGCTCACACTCCCCTCAATGGAGGAGAATTGGAGGAAAAAAAAGTAAAAGTAATTGGTTGCAATTAAGACAGTTTAATATGTCAGAAACAGAAGGGAAACTACTACTACTACTACTACCACCAGTAATTAGAATGTACAAAGCAAGCAATGTATACTGCAATTGCTCACCGCCTGCTGACTGATGCTGAGCCTGTTCCCAAGCAGCACGCTCCAGCCAGCTTTCCCCCAGCTCTATATGTTGAGCATGATGCTGTATGGTATGGAATGTCCCTTAGGTCAGTTGGGGTCAGCTCTCCTGGCTGTGTCTCCTCACAACTTCTTGTGCACCCCCAGTCCACTCACAGATGGGATGGTGCGAGAAACTGAAAAGTCCTTGACTTAGTGAAAGCAGTGCTCAGCAACAACCAAAACATCAGTGTTATTGCCATTATTCTCATCCTAAATCCAAAACACAGTACTATGCCAACTACTGGGAAGAAAATAAACTCCTTCCCAGCCAAAACCAGGTCATTAGGGAAGCTTGGCTTTTCAGAGGCGGAGCTTGCCACCGTTTTTGCAGAAAAAGCTGTGAGAAAGGAATAAGAGGATGTTATTGCATCACACTCTTCAGGAAAGCATCTGAGCTTTGAAGTGTGTCTTGGAAAGTCAATCTTGTAAGTTAAAAGAGAAGCTCAGTTCCTGACTGTTCCCTCCGATTTCAGGGAGGCAAGGAACTTGACAGCCTCACATTATAATTGTATGCTACACAGAAACTTACAGGTGGGGTGCTGTATGAGACAGTGATGTGGTTCGAATAGCAAAAAATCGGAAATACTGAGAAGTGAAAGTCAAAGCCATCTAAATACAGTTTTATAAAACAAATATCACTCCTTCTAGGGCACCTGGAGCAGAGATCCAAAACTACAGAAAGGCTCTGTGTCTGTTATGAAGATGAGGGGGGGAATGGCAGAGAAGAGAGGTTCCATGCTTTGTCTGCTGCTTGCTGAAGTTATCCTTCTCTGAGTGTCTGAGCTTCGCAAAGACAAACAGAAAGCAGTGCAGTGGAACCGAAAATCAGTGGAGCTGCTTGCTGCTGGACAGATGCCCCAACCCTGGCAGTGTCCAAGGCCAGGCTGGATGGGGCTCTGAGCAACCTTGTCTAGTGGAAAGTGTCCCTACCCATGGCATCGGGTTGGTACTAGATAATCTTTAAGGTCCCTTCCAACCTAAACCACACCATGTTTTTATGATTCTATGTGTTTCTCTAGTAAAAATTTTCAAAGGAGTGAAATTGTAATAGATTCTCTCTAATTCCTGTGACTCTGACAGAGAAGACCAGCAAAGGCCTTTGCAAAGACTACTTAAAGTCAGCGTTGTCCTGTATAGTTTTAGCCAGTCTCACTTCTCTGCCTTACAGGAAGGGAATGGAGTGTCATGCAGCAGGAGAATTAATGTCTGAACAGTCTCCTACTTTTTACTAGGATATGTTTTGTATTATTATAATAAATTTACTGGGGATGATGAGGCAAAAGCTTTGTCATGTTGCAGATAAAATTGGCAATATTTCATTCCAATTTTCTCTTTCCTTCACCAAATCTTTCATGTGCTGAGTGCTGGAATAACTTTGGTGGTTTTTTTCCCTACCAAAATTCCCCATTGATCAATTTGTGCAGTTGAGGTTCCATGCAAGGGCGATAAAGAGCTTCCTGCCATCTGTTCTAAATTAGGTATCTTTTCCTATAGCATTTCCCTGCTTTATTGGTTTTGTTGCTGATGAAGTAGTAACCTAAATTTTCAGTATTCCTACCCTTAAGAGTTTAGGCAATTCCCTTTATATTCCATGCTCCTACTCTTAAAATTAAACTTTGATAGCATTGTGCATTCAACAGACACGTAACACCACTGAGCTTCACCGTTTTTATCATTCACTACCATACCTATCCCTAGCGTGGTGTTTCATAACGACAAGAAACTGAAACACTATCATAAATGGGCTTTTAATTAAAAATTGTGTTATTTCACGATCCCTTCCTTTCTAGGTGTCCAACCGGCTCTTTAATTGCTTCGCCGTGTTACAGCCTTTTCTAGAGAACCTGCAGGTTGCGCGTCACGCCAACACACTCCATTCAGCTCCGTTAATCTCCCATTTCGGATATATATATATTTTTTTTTTTTTTTAACTTCATCAGCGGAGTCATCGCGGCTTCCCCACCTGCCCGGAGAAATCCACACGTTCCCCCTTTGCCCTGCTGCGAACGGCGAGCGGTGAAGCCGCGTCAGGATGAAGTTAAGCGGTTGTTCCCAGACAAAGCGGCCTTTTCCCCCGCCACGATTTACCGATGGGACACCTCCCTCCCTTCCCCCGCCACCGTGTCCCCCGCGGGCAGGTGACGGCGGCGGCACGCGCGCCGGGTCCCGTGACGCGCGCGCCCGGCTGAGCGCCGCGTGACGGCGGCGGCGGCGGCCAAGAGGTATCCACGCGCCGCTTCCCGGGACACCCCCGGGGCGCTCCCGGCCGGGAAGGGACCTCTGGAGATCACCTTCAGCCCAGCTTCCCTGCCAAGCCAGACCCCCTGCTGAGGGTCACCTGGATAGGAACGCGTCCAGGCGGGTCGGGGAATGACTCCGGGGAAGGAAACTCCCTGGACAGCCCGTCCCAGAGCTCTGCCACCCTCAGCGTAAAGAAGTTCTCTCTCGTGTTGAGGTGGAAGTTACGCTGGTTTAGTTTATGGCCGTTGCTCCTCGTCCTGTCTCTGTGCACCGCCGAAAAGAGGCTGGCACCGTCTTCTTGGCACTGGCCTCGGAGATACTTCATTGCCTTGATAGATCCCCTCTCATCTTCTCCACACTAAACAGGCCCAGCTCCCAGAGTTTCTCCCCGGAAGAGATACGTAGACCCCTCGTTGTCTATTCTCGGAGCAGGGGAAAAACTCCAGAGAAGCCCCTTTGCAACTTTCGGGAGCTGGGAAGGCGGCGGGGCTGGAGACAAACCCCGCTCCGGGGGACAGCGCGTCCTCAGCACGGGACCGACCGCCTGCCCGGGCACCATTCCCGCAGGGGCCCGCGCCCCCCACGCCGGGATGTGGCGGTGGGAGGGCCCCGTTCAGAAGCTGCCGTGCGGCCGCCGGGCCCCCCTGCCCGTCCCACGAAGGCGGCGGGAGCGGGAGCGGCACCGCCAGACCCTGGCGGGCGCAGCTCCGCTTCCCGGAAACCCGGGGACCGGCTCTTCTAGGCTTGTTGTTTTCNTTCCCCTTTCCCCTCTCCGCCTTCTCCCGACTATAAATAGCTCCCGCGCGCCGTGCGTGTATCACGTTCCCATTACGTGCGCCTGACGCTGACGCACGGGGGCGGTGCGCTCCGTGACGTCAGCGCGTATCCGGGCCAAGCTATAAATAGCCTTCCGGTGGCCGGTGCCAGTGGTGGGCACGCGCTACTGCTGCCCATGCAGGTGCTGCTTACTCTGGGAGCGACCGTGACTGCCCCTGGCCTGGCCTGGCCTGGCCTGGCCTGGCCTGGCCTGGCCTGGCCGCCTCGGGGCCCCCGGGCTCCCTGCGGGGGGGAACCCTCTCGGGCGGCCAGCGGGCAGTCCTGTCTCTGCTTCCCGGTCTCGCCCTGCGGCACAGCCGGTCCGGAGTGGCGGCCGTTTGCAGCCCTGAGGGGTGAATTCCAGAATCGTGGAATGTTAGGGATCCCGATCCTCTCCCCCCGCCAGATCAGGTTGCTCTGGGCCCCATCCAGCCCGGCCTCGAGCACTGCCTGGGGTTGGGAAATCCACGGCTTCTCTGGGCAACCTGTTCCAGTGTCTCACCACCCTCACAGTGAAGAATTTTTTCCATATATCTGACCCACAATTACCCTCTTTCGGCTTGTGTCCATTACTCTGTCCTGTCGCTACAGCTCCTGATGGATATTCTTTCTCTCCCCTGTAGGCCCCCCACTTCCAGGTATGGAATGCTGCTAATGAGAGCTCCATGCACCCCAACTTTCTCTGCCTTTGCAGACCCACAAATCCCCGTGTGTTCAAGCGTTGGCTGAGAGTGGGTTGCTTGGTCGGCCTGGGTCCGTGTGCAGCCGGGGTGGGAGTGCAGAGCAGAGGGGTAACATCAGGGATGTTGCTGTACTCCCTCCAGTCTCAGGTCCCAGGCAGGGTTTCAGGGACTCTTGTAACTGTTTTGGCTGGGAACGGAGGTGATGTATTCCCTGCTGTACAACCTTAGCTGCAGCCAGGAGGTAGGCAATGCTTTTTGTTGGATTCCTTTAGGTCCAGGAGGGAAGAGAATACTACTTTCTCACAGCCTAGACAAGTGCTCTAACCAGGGGCCTGCTGTGTAGAAGCGGCTGCGGTGGCTGGTCCCTGATTGTCAGCATGGTTTGGGCCCTTTGGGAATAGGAGTGTAGCGAGATAACTCATTCTGCAAGCAGCTGTGCTGGCTGAAGATGCAACTCTTCCCCCAGCGATTTGCTGCCTTTCCTCTGCCAGAGTAACCGCCCCCACAGCTCTTGTGCTGATGTTGGATAAGCAAGCAGCTGGATGAACTGCACTAAGGCTGCCTGAGGCACCCTAGGGAGGATTCCTGCACTCCCTCTTGCCGACAGAGGTTTGGACTTGATTGCCTGTGATGGCAGCGTTATATGGCAGTAATACATTCACCCAGTGCAGTTACATTTAAACAAAGATACCTGCTTGTCGCTTTAGGCACTGGCAGCAACTTTCTTGTGAGTACGTGGAATTCAGGGTGGGTGGACAAATCCTCGGGTCATTCTGGCTGGTGACACCCCTGGGTCTGTTCACAGCAGGGCTGAATGCCGGGTCACCTCTTTGGGTGAGAGTGTGGGTGTGGGCAGCGGGTTTGGCTTTCCTCTCTGGGCATCTCACTTGCATCCCAAGTGTGTAGGGCTGGGTTCAAACACAGGCCTGGCTGAACAACCTGCTGAAACACAATTCTGGAAAAAGAAATCCGATTCTAAAACGTAAGCTGTTGCTAAACAGTGTGGTAATTAAATCCTTATCTAGTTTTGGCTGTTAGCTTTGTCAGTATGGGAGCATCATAGTGATTATCTGTCTCATGCCCCTTACTGCTTGCACCAGGGTGTGCTTTTTTTCTGGAGAGTAACAAAGGAAACATAAATAGCAGATATACTTAATATAACTCCTCCAGTGCTCAGGGTTTCAGGAAATCAGGCCATTTTAATTGTTGCCCAGTGCAACAATTTTTGTGCTTTTTCTGCTTCATTTTGTAGGTCAGCATCTAAAACTTGATTGGTTTGCTTAAATTGTAGGTTACAAAGTACATGATGTTACAGTTGTCTTCTGCCTTCATATCAATGGAGTTTAAAAAAGCAATCTCTCCCACTGAGAGATCTAGCTACTTAAGTAATTCAGAGCTTCCACTGAGTTCTGTTCACCTGGGGAGTTTTGTATGTGTTTTCTAGCCCTGGTTGAGAAGACAAATTAGTTTCTATCTGCAGATAAACTGAGTTGAATAGTGATACTTGTAATTTCTAGACACTAGTGAGATTTCTAGGGCATGTTGGACATAGTTATTTCTTGGAGAAGTTGGAACATTTTTTAATCTCATTTTTTGGGGGGGTTTATATCCTTCCCTGAAGTGCAGAGACGATGTCGGCCTTCTGTCATCTTTCATGGTAGTATCAGGTTCAGTTCTCAAGGGAAATGGTTTACTTGGGTAATTGCATTCATGGGGAGAAACTCGGCAGTTCTGCAATTGCTTTACATGAAAGGAGGAGAATTTTCCTAGACTAGACACATGACCACACAGGTGAGCTGAAACTAGGAATAGGCCAGTCATCTGTGACAGACTTCCTCTGATGGTTTCTATCACTGCAATAGGAGAGATCACCCGTGGCATCATCAGTGGGGTAGATGGTGTCTTTGCCTCTACCTAGTCATCCCCAAAGTATGAATTCCAAGCCATTGGCAGCTGTCTAGAGGCAAGGGAAAAGGATGAAAGGATCTAGTTGTGAATGCGCTCTCAAACTAACCAACCTTTTTGAAAGCAGTGGAGTTGAGTCACCGCACTGTCTTTCCAGGGCAAGTTGACTTAGTATTTCTGCCCTGAGATATTTCAAGGAGAACTGGAGAGCTTTGGTGAGAGCTTTTGGACTATGCCACTGGTGGGCAAAATGAGACCTTTAGATGGATTTGACCAAAACCGCTGTTAGCAAGTTTCCATTAGACTTGTCTTGAGCTTTTTGTTAACGGACCTCATGCCATTTAATGCCTAAAGGTTTTCTGTGGGTTTCAAGTGTTTTACTAGTTGGCTATTTTTAGATTTTTGATGCCAAAAACACTTAGGTGTGCAGTGAACTCTCTTCCCAATGGAAAATCTGGAGTCGGGCCACTTGACAGTGGGCTGTGGAAAACTGACTTTAAGACCATGTCAATTCTTAATGCTGGGTCCCAAGGCCCTGAATTAAGGGAGGTGAAAAAGGTGGAAAGTTAGAGGTGATCTTGGGGGGCCTCAACCCAAACCAAAAAAGTACTGACTCCTTCAGTTCATGTGCACAGAAGGGAATTCTTGCCTGTGTAGTGACTTGTTTGAGTAGAACACAAACCAGAACAAAGATAGAGCTTAGGGGAAAGCAGAGAGAGATGAGTATGACACAAAGTCATAATGGCTTTGTAGGGTGTGGTATTAAAGAAAAAAGCTAGTCTCCTTTATAGCTATCTCCTATGGCTTAGATTCTTCTTAATTTTACCTACTGGGAGTAAACGTCCTCTACAGTGATGCTGTCTGTGATCAGGCTAATTTATGGTCTTTCTGTCATTGCAAGTGATAAACAGTAAAAATATATTTGCAGCAACACTTGGTGACAAGAAAATCAGATATTAATGTGACAATATTTCACATTCTTTAAGTATTTCAAAAGAAGTATGGTCGTGGGTGTTTGTTTGTTTCGTCTGGTTTTGTTTCTATTCTTTCCAAAGGTTTGCTCTCTAACTGCAGGTAGACTGGGATACTTCTGTCAGTGAAGCCACTTCAGCCTGTTTTACATAATTCATTGTGTCAGATATGTTGTTTTAATTAAAAAAAAAAAAAAAAGAAAAGCATTCTATTCCTTCTGTGATATATGTCTAGGAGCAGATTTGCTAACTTTTATCTTGAGCAAATTCATGTTGCTTCTTTTCCAGAAATGTTTCATTTATTGAATTGAAAAAAATTAAGTTAGAAAAACATGTTTGGATAGAATATAACAATGCTCATGGTTGTGTTAAAATCCAGTTTGGTATTTGAATTACTAAAAAGTGTGGCTTGGTATGGTTCTTGAATATGATTGTAACAATACTGTGTGCAGGGGTTCTATATTCTTAAAAAAGATTTAATTGGCATTGTTTTCCTTGTTCCCTTGTTTTTCATGTCATGAGAAGCAAAAATGGGATAGAGTGGGACATCGTAAGCAGACGAGCACAAGATAATGTGGTTTGTTAATGTCAGCCTTCAGCTTACGTCTGTGGTCACATTTTAAAATACCCTTCTCAGTTTCTCTGCTTTCTGTTCTTCTTTTCAGTCTAATCTCTCTTCTGCCTTGTACCTCCAGAGTTTCCAGTCTCTGTTTTGGGTCTTCTTCCTTCCACAGTGGGTCAGTTCAGGACTTTCCTGCTTCACATATCCCTAATTGACTATTTTGTTCATTTATGTATTAAAATTAAGGAATGACTTCATGTTCACTTTCTAGGGTTTTAATAACACTTATATTTACCTTTTTTTTTTCCCAAGCTGGTCTCCCTGTGGGAGAAGTGCTAATGAAACCTGTTAAAGTCTAAAGCATGTGTGGCTTTTTCTTTTCTACATTCAGGCTTTTTCTAAATGTTGTTTTTTTACATTTGGCTTTCATTATGTACTTTCCTACAGACTTTGTTGTTCAGAGCTGACTTTGGTCATGAATCAAAACTAGAAAGGAGTTCTGCTCTGGGATCTGGCATGTAACAGAGACAGAGCTACTTGTCTGGGATGAGATCTGTGCAGGCCTTTACTTATGATGGCCTTTCTACTAGTGGGTAGATCTTCCCTCACCCACTTATTTTGTCTGCAACTTGCTTAGACTCCCATGGCAAAGCCAAGGTTTTTGCATCGGGAAGAAGATGCAAGCCTGAGATGTGATCTCTGTGTTTCTTCTCTTCTTTAATATTCTTAGGGCTTTTAGAGAAATAGACCTGCAAGTAGTCACAGAGGATTGGGGACTGCTTTCCATTTCCTATTCCCCCAAGCTGATTTGGAGAAAGACTAATCCCCTCTATGTGAGGAGAGGCAGTGTGGTCTTTCTATGTGTGAGGGGCACTGGTTACTATCATGCTGGCCCTTTTATTTCTGTGTGCCAAAGTGATTTGATACTGTATGCATTCTCAGTAATTTGTTTACAGAAATGTGCTTGGGTAAGTTTGCTGGTCTCTTGCAATTAATTCCATATGTAAAAAGTGCATGGTGCGCTTAGTTAACTGCTTGCACTTGGTTTGTGGAAGAAGTTCTACGAAAATAAAGGAAGGTAGAAATAACTAGTGCAGGCATCTGCAGTATGTTCGAGTTTCATCTGAATATTTCAGTCAGTGGTGGGGAAAAATCTAGAAAATCGGTGATTGAGGGCTTATGTGATTGTTCTTGGCTGTGATCCTTCAGACATTGAGCCAATTGTTAGTGGAGATAGTTGGGTAGGGGAAGAGTGGGTGAACAAGAGAAATATTTTGAAAATCATTGTTGGTAGGACTCAGTAGGAGTGATAGATAAAACAGGAGGAATAGCAGGTAAGAAGTCTTGGTAGTATTGGGTAAGATCTCTTACAGGTTGCAAACCCTGGAGTATGTGCACTGAGATATTTTTTTTTTTTGAGAGGCACAAGAAAAACATGGGAAATGTCTTGAAGTTCTACAACTTGAATAAAGATTTTGTTTGATTTAGAGCCCCTTTTTTTGTGAAATGTTACAAAACCTGATGATTTACCACTACTTCTGAATGCTTGAATTGTCCTTGTAAAACTAGTGTGTGCATCTTGATATAATAATTGTATGGATGTAAAGATTTGTGCTTGAATGAACACTTTCACATGAACAGTAAATATTTTTTTTTTAACTGTCCTAATTGTTTTTTAAAGCTGAAGAAAGGAGTTAAGCACTAAGCTAAAGTAAATTCTTGGCTGAACAGTGTGTGGGATTCAGTAAAGTCATGGATGCGTAATTGTACAGATTTATTTATGTTTAAACAGTTTCCTGAATTCAGATTATGCCTCTCACTTTGTATAGATATTGAGCCACTCCCTCCCCCCATAATTTCACAATAACTTTAGAAGCTACAAATGCTTGTGCTCCGGTTGGCTACTGACTTTTAGTAGCCGATCATATGGTATAGATTTGCAAAGCTGACGCAAAATGGAGCAATTCATCTCTTCCCTAATACAGGCTGCTGAAAGCATATCGCCCTGAAGCTCTGCTCGTTGCACTGTAATCCTGCTGAGTACCAAGGCAAGTTCAAGGTTTTGGTTTTGGTCTTAGATTTTACAATGCTTGATGGCGGTGGCCCAGGCTGCCCGAGGGAGCACCTTGTGCAGTCACGGCCGCTCTTGACAGCTGCATTCCACTGGAACAATGGCATTGTTGTCGAAATGGGGAATGAATAGGAGAGACAAACTGCTTCTGCAGCTAGCCCACAACTGAGGGGTTGATTCCTGGAACACATCAGGGTGACTATAAACCTCCCTGTCCTCGGAATTAAGCGTAAAATTCACTTGCTTCAATCTCGACTTTCCACAATGACCAGGGGAAAAAAAATAAATCTCTAGGATGTAGACAAGGATGATCTCGGTTTCTTTTTAAAAAAGCCAAATAACAATGTATACTAAAGTATAGAAAAAATAGGGTGAATTTTGTCCACTCTTCCTGTGCAGTTTTTGGTAGTCTACCTCAGGACTCCTGCTCTCATAACTTTCACTTTGTTGGGCAGCAGTAAAAATGTTACTTAGGTTTGGTTTTTGGGGTGAGGAAAAATCCTAGTTAAAGAGGAGATAATAGAAAGCCAAGTGGAAAAGCAACACAGAAGAATCTTTCTAAAAATTTTAGATTAATTTTTTCTGTTCCCCTCTTTCCTCTGCACATCTATTCTTACTATACTTTTTATTTACAGCTGTGTTATTGATTGTTGAAATGAAAGAGTCAAATTTATTAACTGCTGCAAGAGTGTTGCATCTGCTCTTGGGTCAAGAACTTCCGATGATCTTTTGTAGCTTGCATTTGAATGAGAGTAAGGAGATCGAATAGCAGGGACAAAATCCCCACTGCAATTTTTTTTCTAGAAAAGTGTTGAACACTGTTGATGTTACAGCCTTTTGCTCGGTAGTTTGATTTTGAGCCTGAGCCTAAAAAAACGGTGGATCTGTTCTGAAATAGCTAAAAAATGGTTTGGTCTTCAGAAGCAGAAGTCCACCAAATCACGGGTGTCATTAGAGGGTGACTAGAGCCCAAGTGTCTCTGATGCCAAAGGAACCTGGTGGGTGTCGGGTTCAGAACAAGAGGAGGTGGTTCTTTGTACAATGTGTCACTAAGCTCTGAAATTCCACACCCGAGGACATGACAAATACTAGAAGTTTGCCTGTGTCCAAGGAGGCAGCAGTGCAGAAAAGCAAGCCAAAGCTACAGAGACCCGGCATGAAAGCTTGGCAGTGGTTGAGAGTGGAAGGTGCTCCAAGGTTGTGTTCTGATACTGTTGCCTGAGCGCCTTTTTGTTTAGTCAGTGTTGCACAAGATGCTTGGTTAGAGGGGGTCACTGATCTGGCACAGTGTGGCTGTTTGTATTTTTATGTTTGAAAGCAGTCTGAGGAGAATGAGGGGAATGCCAAAGCTTAAGAAGACATCAAATCTAAAGCTGGCTGCAAAGCAGCAGAGGAGATCTATTCTGCATGACTTAGTGAGAAAATGGAAGAAGAAATTCAGAATTGATAAAGGCAAAATAATACACATACACTAATTATACATATACACACTCTGACTAAAGGGGGATGGTGCTATGTTTTTCCCAAAGTAGTCAGTATTGGCCACCATGAGGGATGGCAGTTGGTGAAATTGCACCTGTGGGGAATGTGCCTTTTGTTCTGAGCCCTGACATCAGGAGTAGTTGGTGTGGTGCTCTGCAGCGTGGCCTGTAGTCAAGGAAGTGTCTTGTGCACAGGATGTGGTGTGTGCATATAACAGTTGGGAAAAGGAATGCTTTATTAGTACATATTAAAAGATGTAAATGATTGAAATTCAATGTAAAATCAGAAAAGACCATGGCCTGGTTTGTTACTCACTACACATTGGTTTGATAGATATAATATAAAAATGTGTATAAGCTTTTAGTAGGCTGTGGAAGATGATCAGTGGGATGGTCCAAGGCCACATAGTCTCAGCTGTATCTTAGTGATGCTGATATGCCTGTTTTCATCCCTGGAGCCTTTAAAAAGCAAGGCAGGAATGAAAAAGTTGTTTTTACTGAACTTTTTAATTTGTTAACTTTGTGAACTTGGGAAAACCTGGCAACAAAGGCATATATGTCTTGTGAACACATATATGTACACCATGTCAGGTGCATTTGCTGGACCACAGTCTAACAATGAAAAGAGAAAACAAAATTTATAAAGTTATTGTTTATTGTCTATTGAAGATTTCATCACTCACACTGGAAGTAACTCTACTCTTACCAATGTGTTCTTTCTTTGGTTGGTTGATTGGGTTTGGATTTTTTGATTTTGTTTGATTGATTTTTTTTAATAACACCCAATATGAAGCAGATGAGATGCTGAAATACATGTTTTCTAGTGTCAGTCTGCTCAGCACCTGTTAGAAAATATCAAGAAGCTGCCCCCATGGAAGGTGTCTCCTGAATCGGACCAAAGGCAATAAAAGCAATTCTATGGTTAAAACATCTGCCTACAATCAAGTTTCTGAGTATTGATGTTCCGACTCCCAACTTCAAAAAAGCACAAAAATTGGATAACTAGGGGAATAACCCATACAAGCTACAAGGATGCTCCATATAACTAAGTATATAGCATGCAAGTATATAGCTTTTTACAATCAATGAACAATACTAAGTGGCTTTTAACTCTTAAAATAATCATTAAAATATGGTACTTTTATGCTGGTTTGAGTTATTTATTTCTTCAAGGTACTGGAATGGACTGAATTTATTTTTGCTGTACATAAAATGTCACACTTGTCTCCCATGGCTTGGTTTTGCTGAGGCCTTTTCATTTTACAGTAAGACATGTGATTTTCAACCTTTCAGTAGGAAAGCCCTGAAAAATGTGAAGTGGTGGAAGGAAGAGCAAATTTAAACCTGTAAGACTTCTCTGTGTGGTTCTGTGGTCCCTGAATCCACCAATGCTTTAAGGGTCTCCAGAATTTTGAAACAACTTATTAAGACTCTTAATGCTTATAAATAAAAACTCTAACTTGCCTCTCAGCAATTTATCCCAAGTATGGTGCTGACTTTGCCGATAGCTTGCTTTGCACATTTATTCATGCATTGGTGAGAGATTTTCTTTGAAGAAACTTACTGGCATGTGTGTGATAGGCGATGAAAGATAGTCTGGTCTTCATGTGAGTTCTCCCCACATACACACACTCCTTCTCCCTTCTGATTGTCTCTGATGGGCAATGTCATTTGTCCTAAGATAAGACACCAGGTGGGAATTGCAGGAGGAACTCTCTGGATGCTCTCACAAGAAATACATTCACTTATGGATGGGTGTGTAAAAGCGCTAAGGTACAGTCACATATGGAGATGAAACCCTAAAAGTAGCTCCATAGGTACTTTGTAACTGTGCATTCTTCAAGGCCAAAGACTGTAAACCTCTGTGTTTCTAGCCGAAGCTGCTTGTATTATAACCCCTTATACATGCTTATTTCTATACTGCATTGGCAATATTTAGATACTGTATTAGCAATAAATCTAATCACAATCATCAGTGTCTTGTTTCTTGTGTGTGACTGACAGTCTGCTATTCTGCTACAATATGTTTGATCAATTTAATTATTCTGGACTGATAGGATCTATTTAAGTTTTCCTTTCTGCAATGCTAAGGAAATTGGGAGCTGGTAAGAAAGCAGCTGCTCTCTTCAAATACTATTCCATGAATTCTTCATTGTTGAAACAGATGAACTATCCCTGTATACTATTCTTCCCGTTCCTTTTATTTCAGAATTTAGTCAGTTATCTTGTTCTAGAAGCTTTTACTGGTTTGGCCAGATCACATGTACTGGTCTTTGGTTCCTAGGATACCTCTTCAAGCCACTAAAAATCTTTAATGTTCAGTATCTCTCATTTCTGGAGGCTGAAACAGACTGAATAATAAGTTATGTGACAGACGTGATAGTTCACGATTTGGGGAAAAGTACATCTTTGGTTTTGGCCTAATCTGTTATAAAACAGGATTCAGCTGACTTCAGGTTTCACTTCATCCCTCATAGCAGGGGCTTCTGACAATAGCTGTGTTA
>VYZS01055850.1:200-16116 GCA_013400695.1 Neodrepanis coruscans
AGTGCATTTCAAGCCTTGGCAGAATTGCAAGTGCTGTTACGTACCTAGCAGTGAGAAATGTTTTCATAAATGCCACCAGCTGGAGATAAGGGTTCAACTCCAAAATGGGCTGTAACTCCAAAATAGCAGATCCATCTATCTCAGGGTTTTATGCTGCTGCCATCATCCTGGCCTTCCTTATGCTGCCTGCCTTTCTCACAAAATTTTTAAAACCATGCAAGCCTAGTGGACCTCATTCAGTTTCTGTTATATCTCCCCTTCCAGATCTAAATATCTGTTGTGGAGGCTACTTATTTTATTAACATCTAATTTTTAAGATAATTTGTTTCAGGATCTTTGACTTCTTTTTCCCCAGTTGGGTTTTGAAACTACCAGTGTTGTGCAGTATATAGATGTTTGTTCCTTTGGCAGAAACCCACTGAACCTGTTCCTACCTTTAATGACGCAGAATTGCCTCCTGTATTTCCTCTGGAGAGCCTGTCTCTGCAATATGGAAAAGGGTGCCTAGGGTCCCACAGAGAGTGACAGGTTCTTTATGCCAAATGGGATATGCAGTTTAGTATAAACTCACTGATCATCTTTGAAACTGGAAAACATGGATTGGTCTTGAGAAAAAGCAGACTTGTGTGAGACTACATGAATTTTTGCTCCTTGTGCTGCAAACCCAAGTGGATTGAGTCAAGTGCTTTCATCATGTGTGGGAACTCTCATGTGTGTGTAGACATGATTTCTTGAAATCACTCTTTAGCAAAAGTGTTCCTAGCACAGGCTTTCTGGTGAGGTGGGCAGGCTTTCAGCTGCCTGACTGCTGGAGCCCAGAGTGTGTCATAACACAGGACTCCGTAGCCCTAGTGATGGCTACAGGGTTGTCCATGGTTATCAACCGCATTCATCTATTCTGTTTGTCTGTACCTCTTAAAAATTAAGTCCCTTGCAAGCTATGCATGTAGAGAACCCAAGGCTCTCTTGTTATTTGCTTTTGTCCTTGTTTGCAGCCTTTCTGCTTCTTAAAGTAACTTAATTCTCATGAATGCCTGTCCCTTGGATCTTGGAGTGGGCACTGTTTTTGAGCATTTACAGCTGCTTTTTGGTGGACCTGGATAACAGTTTTGGCTTTGGGATGTTTCTGAAAACTATAGGAGTTCTAGATTGGTTGTGTCATTGAGTCGTTTCTCACAATTAAATACCTAAAGCTGAATACCTAAAGCTTCTAGTGGATTGTGTGTTTAAAACATTTCTGGAGCAGGTAACTCTTGTCCCAAAAACAGGAATCCATTTCTGCTAGCAGAGTTCAGAGAACAACAGTCATTTTCTGAGTGAGCTTATAAATTATTTATCTTTAGAAGAGGCACCTGTGGGCAGAGGAGAAAGACTGCAACAACCAAACCCTCCCACTCCATGGATAGAAACTGTTGCCTTTGTAGGTTTGTTCCTTTAAAGATCACAGATCCCTGTGAGATCATTGAACAAACATCTGAGCTACTATATATTATCTAAGCCTGACAGAATGGCTCTATGCTGAAGTGAGGAAAAATGGGTATGAAATGTCCCTCCTTGATGTTGCTAAGTAAAATAATAATAATAATGATAATCTTTAACGTATGATCAAAACCTTTTGGCTTATGTAGAGAACTGGCAAGGCCCTGATTTCAATAACACTCAAGTGTAAATGTATAAAAGCAGTCCTCAGGAAGGATTTGGGACATGGAGAGGTAGACTTTCCTTGTGTTTGGCAAGGTACAGAGTAGTTCAGTGAACACAGCAGGACTGCCAGGAGTGACTGGCAGGGACAAAGGACAAACTAATGGACAAAGACTGTTCACTCCAAGACTCCTGGAAGCGATGTCCTGGCTAATGATCAGTGAGTTGAGCAGAGGGAAGTTGGCAAACACAAACTAAAAAGTGTCAGAGTAAACCTGGTGGGAATTGTAGGCAGGGGGTTCCTGTACCAGTCTTACCAGTGGGAAGCAGTGTGAGGCAGCTTCTCTGCCTCTCTCCTGGCTCACTCATCTTTGCCATATGCTACTCAGACATGTCCATGTGTCCAGCTTTAGACACTGATCAAGAATCCAATGAGTCCCATCAGCTTTCAGTTCTCCACAGTCAGGACTGGAACATGTTCTCATGACCCAGTGCCACCCTGGGGCTTGTGGGCAGCTGTGACCACCTCTACAGGCCATTCTTCCCTCCAGGGACCTGTGTCTTACTGCCCAGCGGTGCTGATGCATCCTGCATCAGTGTTATCCTGTTTCATACCTCAGAGGAGAAATTTGCCCTTGATTGCATTCACTTAATCCTTTGGGCTGGATGAACTTTTTACTATTGGAAAAAATCTTCCTTTCGGGAATTTTTCCTGTACTTAGGGCAAGCAAGATGATGCTTCCTATTCTGGGAGTGACAGATGTGTGAGCTGGTGGGGGCTGTCAGAGCAGCCTCACATTCTCATCCAACAGCAAGAGAGAGCCATAGATCCTTCACTACATGTAGTACAAGCTGCAGCTGCTGGACGCAGGATCTGGGACACTGGTACAGGAATGGCAACATGCTGCATGTCTCACAAGAAACGTATGTGATGTGACTACATTTGCATCTCCAGCCCAGATCTTTGTCCTTCCTACCAGACCCACTCCACATCCTCTGGATCCATGGATATGTAATGTACATGCAGCATGTCTTAGGAATCCAAGTTGTTAAACTATCATAACAACATACTCCTCCTCTTCCTCTTAGCATTCACGAACATGGAATTAATAGTCATGGCTTGATCAGTGTGGGGGTGAGGAATGGTGTTAAAGCATCAGCTCAGCATTTAGCTCCAGGACAGCTGAAAAGGTGAGATAGTTTTTGGTCAGACAAAAGCTCTGTGCTGCTGCTAGTTCTGGAATTGGTGCTTTCCTGGAAGCCAATGTGAATGGCAGCTGCTTCCAACATGTGTGTAGCACTGGCAGCCTTAGTGGATCCTCTCTCTGAACTTGGCTCCTGCAGACAGAGAAAGAGAAAAGGGAGAAGGAGATGGTGCAGCTGGGGTTTAGGCAGAGTCTTTTGGGAAATGTGACAGCTGTGTGTGTGTGTTTTTATTTAACTTCTAATTATTTAGTTATGTTCTTTGTCTGTGGTGCTTCTGGGGATTCATTTCAGCAAAGACTTCAGCCTGCATCAGCAACTTTAAAGTTGCTCTGTGAGACGTGTGATAGCACTTGGAAGAAAAAATCATTTTCCATATTAATTAGAAGATACTACTGTAAAATTGATGTCAATTATCTGGCACTTTATTATGAACAGGCAATAGCCTCTTCATAGTCCAGGTGTCAGCACCCTTTTCATTACAACGAGAAATGTTGCTTCTCAGTTGAATTCACGAGAAGAAACACTCGGGGACTAGGAGTTGTTGTGGTGATTAGTGGGAAAAAAAGGGGAAGATTTGTACTAAACCTGGAATAAACAAACCAGTTCGAGGCTGCACTGTAAAATGTACTTTGGGTCTTCTACTGGAATAGGAAAACCCTAGTGTCTCTCCCTATAGCCTCCACTGTCTGAGCTGAGGGGAGAGGGTGCTGTTTGTTTGTGGTGTTTTGGGATTTGCCTGTTTGGGCTGTGGACTGCCCAAATTTCCTCTGTGTATGGGACACAGGCAGTGACAGCTCTGCAGGGAGGGTTGTTTGTCGGTCCCTGTTCCATGTCTGTGCAGTAGCACCGATGGGAGCTTGCCATTACATGCCCCATAGACTGGCTGCTCCAATCTCTGGCATGGGACAGGTGGGACAGAACACCTGGCCTTTCTGTCCTGTGAGGGCTGTGAGGGCTTGCGAGACCTGATCTGGAGAGCCTCCCCTGTCCCAGCTGTGTGAACAGCATGGAGTTGGTGTGGGGGCGAATGCGTTTAAACCTGGGGGTTGTTTGGGTGTTTTTTTGCCTTCTACTTGATGTGAGATCATTCAATCACTTCTGTTCCAATTGCTCCTGTGTCACGGTAGCTAATGACTGTCTTTTGGGCATGGAGAGGCTTTAGTGAGGTAATGGTGATGCTGACTGATTGCATTCTTGTCCTTTCCTGCGCTGATTAAAAAGACAGTGTAGAGACCTTGATTTCTTCTTGCTTCTGTTTTTCCTTTTATTTTTCTGTCATTACCTGTGTATGCTTCCCCAAATCTACCGACCACTGGGTCCTTTGCTGGGTGCTGTGAGTCGGTGATGCTCTCTAAATTTATGCTCCTGTAAAGCAGAGACTGCAGTTGCAGATGATGAAAGATTCTGCAGGTTAAAAAGTTACTAAGCAATGAAGCAAATGGTGTCTGCCAGATAGATGGGCCCTAGTGCTGCATGTTGCCTATTAGATTTCATTGTCAGTGCAGCTCCCTCTCTGTCTTTACTGCTAACAGAGAACTGTGTTCTCCTGGGTAGGATAGGGATAGGAGACTACTGCATGTAATCCCCGTGTTTCCCCAGGACAGGCGCCTCCAGGAGGTCTGATCTCTCCTGGGGGTGTGCAGTATATCATCTCTTGTTGAGGATCAGTCACAGGGAACAGCTCTGGTGCTGTAAGGAAGGAGCTGGTGTGTAGTGGGTGGTACAGCAGAATTATGGTCTGTTTTGAACGCTGAAAATTTCAGGGCAGGAGCAATTGGTTCTGGGGGAACTGTTTTCAGAGCTTGTGTCCATGAGAGTCCACTGACCCAAACAGTAGAAGTTGTCCAAGCAGTTTGCATGATAGCTATAAGCTGGTGGATGGAGCAAAGTAAGGAGCCAAAACCTCTGCAAAATAGTCTTGTTCCTGTGGGTGCAGCAATATGGCATGGCATGGGTGGGATGCTCTGGAGAACTGAATGCTACATCCGAGTCGTCTGTTGGAAGCCAGCACTCCTGCTGTGTTACTCAAGGGATGCCTCTGCTCATGAGCTATTGGTGTTACTGGAGGAGGAGAGTTATGGAGCATAGGCAGTTGTAGCTGCAGGAGGAAGCTGAAATCTAGTGCCACAGAAAGCACTCGCTGCTCAGAGCAGCTCCTGAAAGGCTGGTTTGGGGACACGCATGCAAGGACCTGAATCACTAATGTTTCTCTGGAATTTTTGGAAAGCAGTCAGTGGTGGGGCAGGAGGTTAATTTAATGACAAATTGTCTTTAAATTACAGTGGTGCAGCTCCAGTGACTTCTGGTTGGTTGCAATGCAGTAAATGAGTGAATGTTAGCTTCAGGGGTTGATACATGTAACTGCAGAAAGGGGATTCACCAACCTTCACTCTTCATGTATCGACCATGTCCGAGTTGCTCACTTTGTCATACTGCTTTTTTAAGACTCCAGTCACCCTAAGGTAACCTACAAAAACAGTTTTACGTTTTTTTCCACTGTAAAGATCCAGTAAACCATGTTTTAAAAAATTAGTTTGCCCTGCATGTTTACCCATGCAAGCTGGGGAATGTCATATCAAGCTCCTTCCAGATCATCTGCAGTCCAATTTCCTCTATCCTTGCCTGATGCTAGAACTGGTATTTTTCCAGCTGCTCATTAGATTGTAAAAATCTGAATGACTATTTAAAATCTGTTTGGAAGAGTCCAGCTAAAAGTCCCTTTCTTTATGTCATTCATACTTTGGAATTTGTTTTCTAGTCTAGAGACTTCTAGGAAGAACAGGTTGGACAGGACCTTGAAGGAGAAATGCTTTAATCTCAAAATTAAATTCCTCTAGTTCTTTTTTATTTGACAGAAAGGTGCAGATGAAGATTTCACGTGTTTAACGAAAAAGCTGCTTCTTCCTGCAGTAGATTTCCTGAGCAAAAGTCAAAGCAGCATGTAGGGAGGGTGAAGAATGCTGACACACAGTCTTCTGTTACACAGAGGATGTGATTTTTTTGTCATCTGTGTAGAAAGCTGATGCCTTTTAAACCTTCATGTTAGATGCTCTTAATACCTTCTGCTGCTCTTTAACCTGTCCTCTGTCTAGCAGCTGCATCTTAAAGAGCAGATGAAATCGTCTCAAGGATGGCAGGTCCTAATCTCAGTAACAATTTCTATCCATTACAAGGTATGAAGTGAAATGATCTGTGAGTGGGTTTATCTCAGATCCCACGTAGCATTTTTTCTCAGCAGCAGCAAGAAAGGGAAATTATCAGGCAGTGGGGAGAAGCTGTTTATTTTTAACTTACCCTTTCTTTTTAAGTTCTATTTCATAATTACAGGAGATGAGGAGTGGAAGCCAATGAAATACATAGCTAAAGGGATAAACTGATCTCAGAGACTATGATAAGTAGTGGATAACAGAGGAGAGACTTTGGGGCCTCTTGTTCCTTCCCTGTCCTCCTCCTAAAGTATCAAACTGAGTTCTTAGCTGTCTTTCAGAGGTGATGCAGGAGAGCTGATTTAAATTATACTGGTTACAGATCTCACTTCTGCCCTCAGTTTACTTCTCTTCACTGTGGTTTGAGGATGCCTCTGTTGAGTAACTGAAGAGATCTCTACTCAGAGCTAGCAGGGAGGAATCCTGATTGTTTGTGGGGAAGTATGTACATCCATTGTCTGGGCACACCCATATAGCGCTGTGCATGGCTGGGACACAAGGAGAGTGAGAGGAGCCCAAAGAAAGATTCCTGGGGAGTAGGGTAGCCCTGAGTAAAATGCCTTCACTTTGAGTTACTACTGGAGAAGCCTGTTTGACTCCTCTGCTTTCAAACAAGGTTTCTCCCCTGTAGCTTATTAATCTTGGTCAACTTGGCTTCCTGTGATTGACAGGAGCAAGCTGCTAGATTCTTTATTGCTCAGAAGAAGGTGCATTATAGTATTGCTCTCTATCCCTAGTGGATAGTTATTCCTGTGCCCTGGTGGCTTTCTTTCATCATTGTTCTTGGCTCCGTGATACTTCTCGCAGCTTCTGCACAGAGGGACAAGAAGGGCAGGCTGAATTTGGAGATGGCTGTCATTGCAGGGGGTTCTTTGTCTCTGCCAGTGGAGCTGACAAACAGCATTAGGAAATGAGTCCTGGAGAGGACTGTGCTTTCATAACAGCGAGACACTGGCAGGCTGTTCTTAAATAACATTGCAGAATTAGAATCAAAATCAATTAGGTTGGAAAAGACCTATGAGATGGAGTCCAAACACTTACTTCTACCCCTAGTTTGCCTCTGCAGTGCTGGAGGACAGCTGAGCTGCAGAGAGACTGCTCTATGACTATCTCACCTGGGAACCATTTTTGGGACCCTTTTTTTTGTCCCTAGTCCTTGTTTGGGTGATGCCCTGTGGCTTCTGTCACCTCGGGCCCTGGCATGAATGTCTCTGTGGACCACTGCCACATGCAGAATTTGGGGAAAACAAGCTTTTAAAGGAACCCTAAACAAGTCTAGGTTTCCTAGAATAAAGGATGTAATGACAGGATTCAGTCCTCTAAAGGGGCAGGAGCTGCCAGGTGCCTAAAAGGACAGTTGAGGGTAGTGTTTATATTGTTTAAAGGACAAGAGAAGTGCCAGGGCTCCTTATTGTTCTGGTCACTGTTGTCTTAAATCCTCTGCAATACTCTTCTTAGGATCTTTTCTGAGTTGTGATTCCTTGGAGCAGAGACCTTTTCCTTTGCACCTTATACTGTGTGTCCTCCTGGCTGAGCCTTGTCATAAGCAGCAGCTACTGTAGTGCAAGCCTCAGATGCTGCTATTCTGTTTAGCTCTCAGAGAAAATAGTGAGAGCCTAAGAAAGAAGTTCATGTCTTTAACAGAATTGTTTCAGGCATATGTTTGCCCAGGAGTGCCGAGCTCCTTCCTTGTAGGAAGATTATTGTTACTAACCATCTCATAAATGCTTTGAGGAATACGTTAGTCCCTGCAATGCTTTGAAGCTAAAAATCATTGTGGGAGTCCCTCTTGGTGTTCCCTAGCTAGGAAAATGAATAGTTCAATAGGACAGAGATGGGTAGCTATGAATTTGCAAGTATAGCCCAGCACTGGGAGCAGAGTAGGGCAGTAATAAAAGCTGGAGTGCTTTAGTTGCAGTGAAGGCAGATAATAAAGTATCTCCTGGGCAGGAAGACCTGGATTCATATTTTCATCTGTTTCTAAAACCAGAGTCTGTACCCGGGCTGGTCTTCTCTTAGTGCCTGTCAGAAGCTTGTTTCTATTAGCAGAGAAGTGCAGTGCTCTGTATGGAAGCTGGCCTGAGCACAGTGGAAGCTGGTGATTTAGCAGGTGGTGAATTTGCAAGTCAGAAGGGAGGTGTGCTGGCAAAAGTAGCCCTGGAAGACCAAGGTGTTGGGCAAACCTTTGTTTGTGTAGTGCCTACTGTGTTGTATTTGGGTGTACATGTGATAATTAGGTGCATAATTTATTGAGATCATGCCTACTTCTGGCATGATCAGAAAACTGACAGAAAACTGCTGCTGTTATACATACAGGCTCCACTGACTGTCCTCATGAATGGAGAAATTCCATAAATTTGCGTTCCTTACTAGAACTTACTAAGAAAACTTTAGTGCCCATCTCAGTGTTGTTAGTTATAAGCCAAATCTGGCTGTTAAAGCCATCTGTATTGCAAAAGCAAGCGCCAGAGCTGTGATCTGTCTCAGCCTTGCTCATCCTGTAGTGAGGTATCTGTGGATATTGACTCTGTTGTATTTGACTGTCTCTGGCAGGTTTTGGAAGTCGTGCGGTCCAACTACGACACGCTGACCCTGAAACTGCAGGATGGCTTGGACCAGTATGAGCGCTACTCAGAGCAGCATAAAGAGGCTGCCTTCTTCAAAGAGCTGGTAAGCTGCTTTGACTCTGCAGAGTCAACGACCCTCTTTCAAACCCTTTGCTTATTGCCTGGGCAGTGGCATTTAGGGTATAGCTGAGCAGTCCTGTCACTCCACTGGGCTCCCTCGAAAGACAGGGCAGGAGTAGGATCTGGACAGACACTGTGTGTCTCAATAGATGTGGAAGCTTCCTGCATGGCTGAAGAGGAATCTTCAGATTGTTTAGACCAACACTGGTCAGTCAATCTCTGTCCGTTTTGACATGGGAGTCCACTATCCTTTGTAGTGGTAAATTTGTTTGGGGAGAAGCTGATTGCTCCCGCCTTGGGTTTATCACACAGAACAACTTTGCTTTTGTGCTGTTGTTCAGAGGGCCACAAAGTACAGGACTGAGCAGAGTATGTGAGGCTGGGGAAACATGTTCCTGCTTGATCCTTTCCTTCATCACTCACAATATAGGGTTCCCAAGCAAAAGAAATGAAGGCATTCCCTAGAAATGTCTCTCTCTTCTGCAAGAGAAGACTGATGGTAGGAAGCCCCACAGAAGTAATAGAGTCAAGCCAAAAACAAGACCAAATAATCTGAGTTGGTAGTTAGATTCTTCAGCAAACCAGCTTGCTTGCTCTGCTCCAGAGAGCCCTGATGCAACTTTTCTTGTCCAACAGCCACATCAGCAGGGAGGCAGAGTTTTTGTAGTGTCTGGTATCTGAGGAGAGCCTGTTTTTTCTCACTCTTGAATCATTACAGCTTCAGTGAAGGGAGAGATCTCTAACTCTGGCAGCTTTCTCCATCAGTTTGAGAGCTGATTCTCACTCCCAGTTCTGTCCATGCTGATTGATGAGTAATTGATGCCTGCCCACTCCATCACGAGTCTGCATTAGTTTGGGAATGTTGTGCATCCCTCTGTCTACTCTGCTCCAGAGCAAGCACCTGAATTGCTTTTGTTTCCTTTTACAGAATGGTTTTGCGGTCATTCCAGCACTGTCATTGGCTACTATGTGGCCAAAATCACTTGCAATCACTTCCATGCCATTTTTCTGTGTTCTTTTGTGCCTATTTTTGTTTCTCTGGCCTGCTATTTGGTATATTTTCTGGAATACATGCAAATAAATTTGGCCGTAGCCTTCTTGTGACACAGGCTGTTACTGTACTGGAAATAAGATACATTCCTGTTTCTGTTGTCATCTGTTCTGTCCCAAGGGCTCCCATGCTCAGCCAGCATCTCCTTCCCCAGCCTCTTGGCCACATGACTGCTCTGCTTCCTGCATGCCCCACTTTCCACTTGGCCTGGCAGAAGCTCAGGCTGATCATGCCAATTGATTTAAATGACATTCTCAGTCCTATGATCATCACAGCCACAAAACACTTGAGCTAAAATTATTTTCTTCCTAGACTGACTTTTTTTTTCAAAATCCCAATTTTGTATCATTTAAGAATCTGTTTAGCTTAACCAGCCTGTCAACTCCCCTCTGAAAATTGCCCATCCAGGTACCCCTGGGACCCTCTCCTCAAGAGCATATGAAAGCCTGAATAATTACTGTATAAATGTGCTGATTTGACCCAGTTGTGAATCTGTTTAATCCACATCTCTAGATGCCCTGAGAATTGGGACCCTATTAAATGTTCTTTACTCACAGCTACAGAAAATCCCCTGCATTCCATTAAGCTGTTCCCTCAACACAGCAGGAAATCAACCTGATACGTTATGATTTGTCTTCAGCAAACCCAGCTGGCCTCCTGGCCTCCTCACTCTGTTTTTCTCTAGGTGCACAGTAACTGATGGCTTTATTAATTGTTCAAATAACTCATCAAAAAGGCCCTTATCTTCCCTGTCTTCCCTATAGCCTCTTCAAACCAGGTACTTTGCTTTCTTTTTGTGAAGCTTCTGCTTCTTTGTCTTGGCTTCTGTAGCCAAGATAATGGCTGATGTTGGATAATGCCCCCTTCCCTACCTAATGGTTTGTCTTTAACCGCTGAGGTTTGCAGGATTTCATGAAGGGGGCAGAGGGAATTTGCTGCAGTTCTCTTTGTGGGTTGTGCCAAAGGAGCGGGGCTGGTGGTGAGCTACGGGTTTCCAGTATGGTTTCCAAACTCATGCTGGCTCCATCAGGTCTTCCTGAACAGGATCTGTTTGCAAATAATTCTTTCCAGATTCTACCTGTTTTTCTTATCACTGTGTGTTTCATTGCATTAAAGAAAACTCTTCTTGGGTGGGGAATGACACACAGGAGCCATTTTCCTTTTCTGCTGCCTTTTCATCTCTCTGTGCACCCATTAAGTGGGTGAGCATAAGCTTCCCCAAGCCATTCTCTTGGCTCCTTTGTGCTTAGAAATCTTGTTCTCACTCCCTTGACCTGCTTTGCTAATGCACTGCTTCACTTCTCTGGCTTTGCCTCAGTGCTGCTCTGTCTTGCTAATCCCAAAAAAAAATCTGCTTTCTTCTCCCATTCTCTTTATAAAGAAGCTTTCAAAGGCTGTGATACTGCAGCCACATTGTGGTGGAAGGTGATCTCTAGATTGTTTTATCAACGGGGTTTTTTGGCCTGTTGTGCTGCCTTTGAGGGGCTAAAGAACGAACGTTAGGAAGTTTTCTAACACTTTTTATTTCTTTTCCTTTGAAGCATCAGGGATGTTATCTGAGGTCTATGCTGCTTTGACAGACTGAATGGTTTGGATGTGAGCTTTTGGACCCTTGCATTGCAGGTGGAGGAGTATGTGGAAAGAGATTCAGCAACTTCCCAAAGCATTCACTGTCTTTGCAGTTGGATAGGATTCAGCAGTCTCAACACAGTCTGATTAGGGTTTGATTTCTGCAGGGGAAATTACATTAATTTGACTTTTAATTAGATGTAGTAGTCAGTGTAAACCTTCCTCCCATTGTACAAATATCTTAAGAGCTGCTTGTTGATTAGGAACAGGTTTAATTGATGAGACTTGCTGCAAAATAGGAGTGTCTGTGCAGCCTTGCACACATCCAGCTATAATGACACAAAACTAGAACTGAATCATGTTTTCCTTGCGTGGTTAATGCCATTGCTTCATCCATTCCTTCATTCCCTCATCGTTCTCCAGATGATGTTAGCATCTCATGCATTTCCCATTTCTTCAAATTTTGTGGGCTAATAGGGAGAAAATAATTTTAAAAGCTCTTCTGGCCCTAGTGCTCCATACAGAAGCAAGATAGGACACGTGCTCTGCTTTTACTTCCCTGTAAAATGAATGTTAAAGCTCTGAATTACTTTCTGAGGTTTTGAGGCCCTTGTATAAGTCACCCTGCAGACATCTGATGGTGTCCAGGCTGGCAGCCAGGCCTGGACTGTCCACTGCACCAGTGGGCTAGGAGGAGTCTGGAGATGTAGCCTCATGAAGGAAACAGCTCTGCTATACTACAGAAAGCTTCTGAAGTTTATCTTTTTTTCAGTGAAACCTCCCTGTTTCACTGTCTGGTCTTCCAAACCCAAAAGGGATGTGAGCTCTGGCTCTCTGTGATGAGCCCTAGTGCTGGAGATAACTTGATTTAACTCTGTTTTGAGCTATTCTTACCTTTTAAGCGGATTGGCTTAGGGCTGCCTGATTTCCCGCAGCAGAAGAAATGCTGGGCAGAGATTTGCAGAAACATCAGTCTTGTTTGTTGTTATCATGCTTACTCTTCTCTCCAACTTGTGTTAAAGCAGATCTAAATCCATCTAGACTGCTCTTGACCAAAGTTTGTCTCTTCTTGAAATCCAAAGCTGTCTTTGAGTGAAAACAGCTCCACAGTAACCATAGGTGAGTTATTCCACTGCTTCACAACCTATAGGTTTAAAAATATTTCCTCTTTTCCCCTGTAAATCTTCTTTGTCTTAAATTAGGCTGAGTATTTCTTGCGCCATCCCTGGGGAGCCAGATAAATATTACTCACTGTTTTCTTTCTGACCTCATTTTACACATTGGAGAGTGCTTGCTGTATTCTTCCTTCTCTTTGCAAACTAATCAGGCTAATTAACTTCTTGTGCTTTACCTCATAGCTACAATTTTTGCTAAGCCCCATGTTCTCATCGTGCCACTCCAGCTTCCCTTTCTGGGTTTGCAGAGACTGCTGCACATCCTTCTTGGAGAACTTGATGTGTGTACAGGCTGCTGGTGCCTGGCCCCTGGCAGCAGTTCCTGAGGCCAAGGGCTCATTGCTGCTTATTCTTTCTGATGCTGGGACCCATAAAAATGCTTCTCATCAGAATAAGGTTTACACTATGTGTAGCATCTGTCCCTTTTCTGCAGGCAGTCACATTCCCCAGGGTAGAGGACTCTCCGCATCTGGTTAGCCATGTTCCTGTCCCACTGTGAGAACTGGCTGGATAACTGGGGTGAGAGAACTTGGTAGGATTGTGACTAAGTCCTGTCAGTAGGACTTCTATCTCCTGGCAGCAAGACAGCCCAGTGCAAACCAGTGTTCTGGAGATCACTTGCAGTGGTTATCTTGCAAAACATGAACCCAAACTATTTCAGGATGGAGTAAGTCAAAAGACACCTAGAGAAGAGAGAGATGAGGCGGGGGTGCTTTAAGGAACACAGATACATGAGGTCCCCAAGTATCCCAATGAAGGAGTTTGTGCTTTCTGCAGATGACATAGACATCTTTGCTAGTGTGCTCAGGTTGTTAGGGACTGTACAATGGGGCCCACTGGCATTCATTTCATAGCTTTCCTGTTAAACTTCCATGTTTCGATTTTCTTTCCTCTCTTACATGTTTGCCTTTTGGTGAGCTTTCTGCCCTTCCCCTCTTTTTTTCTCACCAGGGCAGCAGTGGGGCACTCAGCAGTGTGTATATATATGTATATTTACGTGCTCTTTCACCTCTGGTGTTGGATTCCTCAAACTACTTCTATGTAATTCTTCCCCCAGTGCTTTTAAAAAGCACAAAACACTAACCAGGTCAGCAACATCCGTATTATCACAGGCTCTGAGTCTCTGGGAACTGTAATCCCGTTGTTTGGATGAGCTTGTGTCAGTTTTGCTTTCTGTCACTGCTGCACAGTCGCTGACACAGATGATGTTTGACTTTGTTTTCACGTTGCCAAGTGCAGCTGAGACTGAGCCCAGACTGGGGCCTGTGTGTTCGGCCAACAAGTCTGCAGGCACGAAGAGGGAAGGGAAGTGGCTGCACAACAGGACTGCCCAGATCCTCTTCACGCTCTATGGGTGACCAGAAGTCCCAGTGCCATTGAGGGATAAAGGTGTCTCTTCTTCAGAGACAGTCAGTGAGCCAGCTGCAAGTGTAAGGCACTTGGAGTACACACAGCTGACTCTGAACCAACCCAGGGCTTTCTGCCAGCTTGGGTGATAATTTTTGTTTACAACACAGTGACATGGCCTCTGAACTTTCCTTGAGTTTGTATCTTTGGCTCTGTGGGTTCTGGAGCAGTACAGAGGCCATGGCACTACATTAATCCAGGAAAATGCTGGCTGGCACTCCAGTGGGCACTGATAGAATATGATCTTCCACCTGCAACCTGAAAGGTCTCATCTCTTCCCCTTCTCTTTGTCCCAGAACAGGGAACGCATCATAGGTCTTGCATCCAAACAGAGCACCCTTTCCCACCCCTATCTCACTGAGAATTTACTCTCCTTTCTGGAATGTCAGTGTAGGCATTTCTGTTATTCCAGGAAACGGCTGAATCTCAGCACTTTCTTGCTAACCTGGAGTCTCAGTGAGAGCTTTCTGCAGCAAGTTTTGTGGAGCTGTAACTGTGCAAAACAGTTTCAAGCTGAGCTTGGAGGTCAGCAGTGCCAAAACTGCCAGGCTCATGAGGAGCCAGGAAGGGTCCCTCTGCTAAAACATCTTGTTTTGTTTCTGTCAGGTTCGGTCCATCAGCATCAATGTGAGGAAGAACCTTGCTTTCAACACGCTGAGCCAGGAACTGCTGTTGAAGGAATTCTCTACGATCTCTTGAAGCGGGGATGCTGCTGCTGCGCCGGGCTGAGCAGAGACAGGCCTGTGTGGGCAGGGACACTACAGCTCTGCAGCCAGTCACCCCTTGCCTTCCACCTGCAGAAGGGACTGTGTTTCTTTTAGGGGAAAGCCTTGCTGCTGTGTGTTTGATCCCAGTGGAATGTTTTTCAACAGGACTTGGGCTAAGGAGAAGCAATTTTATAAGGTGCCATGGGAGTGGGCAGCCGTTCCTGTGACGTAGCAATGGGAGATCCCCTCCACAGGCTCAGGGAAGATACACTGGAAATCTTTGTAGCAGAGCTGGAGAGATCTCATAACCAAAACAATAAAAACCAGCCCAGCTGTATGAAACTGTTCTGAGTTGAGATCGTGCACCTGCTCTATGGGGAAAACTCTCTGATCCGAGGTGTGGGCTGTTCTTTTCCAACAGCCTGAATCAATCTGCCCTCCTGTAATGTAAGTCAAATCCACTGCCATCTCATTCAGAATTGCTTTGGAGTATAGAGCAGTTTCCCCAAGGAGCAGGCCCTGTTCACCACTGACTCCTGATGTCAGAAGGTGTCACTTCAACCAAGCCATCAGATTACTGGAGAAGAAGAAGGTTTTCCTCCAAGGCTGTTGGCTCACAGGGTCCAGTCTGAGTCAGTATGCAAGAATATTTGTCATCAAACAGAGCACTTTGTTACTGGAGACCAGCTCTGTTTGGGATCACTGTTGCTTCCAGTAGTCCCAGCTCATCTGCTATTTCTGAGGTTAAGGGACATTTCTAGATACTTGGTTTTCATGGGGCAAATGACAGGCTGACTCCTTCTCTCCACTCACCTTATTGCCCATCAGAGACTACATTGTGACAATCCTCCTCTTCCTCACAGGAACGTCTGCCTTCCGCGTGTTTGCAGGTGCCTGGTGACCTTCATGAACGAAGAAGTCCCCATTTTTTCCCTTGTGTGTAGCACACAGTTAAAATGTAGCTGGAGAAGTACTAACTTTGCTTTCTCACTTGCTCTCCTTCACCAAGCAACTTATATCTGAAGTCTGCTGAGGACTTCCTAAGGAAGAGCTCTGGCATGATGCTATGGGGCACAGACAGACCATTCTGCTCCAGAGCTGGTGTTTCAAAGGTGCTTAGGCCTGGCAGAACCTGCTGTATCAGGCTCCTAGCTCAGGAATACACAGCATGAACCTGTTCCTTGCTCATGCATTTTCAGCTCCCAGATCTGACTTTGTGGACTGAAGCAGAGAAGTTATTTACATCCCAGATCCACTTTTTTTTCCC
>VYZS01055879.1:839-39654 GCA_013400695.1 Neodrepanis coruscans
CAACACAATATCCTCCTTGTTTTACTGTGCCACAAAAACATGGTGATTATTCCTTCCCCCCTTTTTATCTGGACTGATTTATTTGGTTGATGAATAGCTTTGCCTACAAGAATTTGAAATCCCAGTTATTTCTGTCTCAAACAGTTGCTATGCTTGTAATTACTTAAAAGAATAATAATTACTTTCACCCAATCTATTTGAAGTTATGAAAAAAAAATCAGGTTTTGAACTCAAATCCATAAAACCACAACTTATAAAGTCAAAAAGGATTGCAAAAGAGTCAAACTTGTGAAATATTAAGTATCATGGAGAATGCAAGGAGGCCTAAGGTTTTGTTCTTAAAATATAAGACTTAAATTTATGACACTGTTTACTGCTTAATACACTATACGAGCCCTTTTTAGAAGTGGGAGATGGAATTATCCAAGATAGTCTTGCAGAAATGTGACCACAACAAACTCAAACTCATAATTCTATTTGTAAAAACAGGCTGTGTGCTAAGATTAATAGACTTTACTGTAATTCCTGGGGAAGCAAGCATTTTTCCCAGTATTTTGCATGGAGTAACATCTCTTACTTCCTCCAAAATCAGCTGTGAGGATTTCAACAATGAAGAGGAAAAATGCACTGAAATAACCCAGATGAACCCAAGGCAACCCAAATTGTTTACAATCTTGAAGTTTTCCCACTTGATAGATACAATATTATATTTCTCACCTTCCTCAGCCTAATAATTGACTGAGAAAAAAAACAGCCCCAAGCCCAGCACTTGTTTTTGCAACCCGACACTGAAAGTTCACATTCACCATCATATTTTTAAAATACATTAAAGTGACAACACTGACAAGTGCTCAGAAAATAGAGACTGCTGAAATAAAACTGTCCATGAATCTTTAAAGTCACTTGAACATTACAAGAGGGCCAAATTTAATCTCTTTATTGCATGTAGCCCCTAAAGGGCAGGTAAGTGTTCAGTGTCCCCGTACCCCACCAACATGTGGCCTCAGGCCATATTTGCTGCATGCTGTGCACATTCTGTACTCAATATAGAATTGTTCTCCTTCTGGGATCTTCTGTTATAATTAACTTCATATGACTGTTTTGCTAACATCAGCATTTATCATTTGAACACCCCAGGAGTTTTTACCAGCTCTTTGTTTTTGTCTGATTTTGCAGTTGGGAACCCAAAATGTTGTGTGTCCCCCAGAACCTGATTTCTGAGGGACCTTGGCATTTGGCAGCCAGGAAAAGCTGCAATGCCAACATAAAATGAAGTTGGCAGCACTCAGAGCTAAAAGACCCAAGACTGCTCTTCAAAAATCCAAGAGTGCAGTCACTGTGAGTTGATGTGAAAAGAGCTCCCCCAGGTACTTTCAGGCTCTTTGCCTTCCCCCAGCCCCTGCCTGGTTTGGTTCCCCAACTGCTCACCTTGGAAACACTGGGAAAACACACGAGGAAATGTTTCTGCTCTCATTTCTGCTGGTTGCAAGATCCAAAGCCTGGGAAAAGAGTCACATATGAGATGTGTCCTCCCTGCCCAACGTCTCCCACAATGTGCAGATCTGTCTCCTTGGGACAGGGCAGCCCCTCTGAGGCAGCAGAGCTCCCTGGGCAGCAGACCATGATCTATGAGGGTGAAGCATCAAGAGCCACTGAACACAAACACCACTGCTCTGGCAGAGATTTAAAACCTTGGACAAGTTTAGGAAGATCTTCAGAAGGACAGAAAAAATCCAAGCACAAAAGCAATCCTGTTGTCCCATCTCAAGTCCCTAAGGTTTAGTCTTGCTGAACCTGAACATTCTGATAGGCAAAACATTTTTTCTTTAAATCATCCTGGTTTAGCCTAAGCACACACAAAATCCCTCAGCATGAAGCACATTTCTTCACCCAAATGGCCAGTTTCACAGAATTAAAACTCAGGTCTTACAATGGAAGCGTTGGGAATAATTACAATTAAGGTAGTTTGCCACTGCAACCTGTAATTTAAAACTTCAAAATGGTGATTTTATGCACAAGGGAGATGAAGGGCATGATTTCATGAGAACTTGATCCCAACACCAGCGGCAACTCTTTGCTACACAGCAAACTCAGCCAAGGCAACACACCTGGATGGAACCCACCACCAGTGCCCCAGTGCCACATGCTGTCACACCCCAGCAGTAAAGGGGCACCAAAGGTGTGGGGCAGTTTCAGAAGCAGCTCAGGGTAAGTCACCTTCTGCCAACCATAAACAACACCCCACAAACAGTACAGGTTTTAGTCGTTTCAGTGGTCACTTCTGTCTTCCACACACTTGGGTCAGGATCCATTTCACTGCTTGAAGTCTTGCTTTGCCACATTTTCCCTGCTGTTCACACAGTATCCACAGTGGCCAGCAAAGATTAGAATCATAGTCTATATTGTATTTGTCCAATTTCTGTACTTTATCCATGTGGAAGCCAGGAAAGCAAATTTAAGAGACAGCAAAGGCTGACCAAAATACTTGCTTTTAACAGGACTACATTACAACTATTATTTTTATTCCATCACTGCAAAGCTGGGCTGTTTTCTGTCTAAGGGAAGCCTTGGTGGCAACACAGAAAGCTCTGATTTGTTCAGGTGGGCTACTCTAGACAGAGCTAAATAAATACAGAAGCTAAAAAACAGTACAAAGAGACATTAAATAACACCTTGGAGCTCCTGTGTCCAGGCTCCTGCTACGTTAATGAATGTCAGACAAAAGGGTTCCCCCTCTGAAAGTGTCTATTTAAGAAGTAGCACAAAACAGTGGCTTCCTACAGCTTTAGTCATCTGATTCCCAGACAAGCCTGTGGCTCAAATGGGAGAACAAAGGACAGAAAACTGAAGTGTCCCTTTCAGCTGCTGTGGTTCTCTCAGGCCCAGATGGAGCTCTGCATTCTGCACCTGTGCCCATGTGCCAGTCCCAGGAGCTGCAGTCTGAGGGCAGCAAACAGAGCTGCTGTGCAGGGCACACTGGCACTTGGTAAGAGTCCTACCCAAACCAGAGAAGGAAAAGACAAGGTTTGCAAAAATTGCAAGTCCTTTATTTTAATTAAATAGATGCAGATCAATAGTCACCTTTCTGGATAGACAGGACATTGGGTTAATTAAACCAGTTAGTTCTTTTATTTCCACAGCAATTAACGAAAACCATTTTCATTGATTAACCCAACAGCATCCTGGCTCTTAAGATCTTAGTATAAGCCTGAAGCACTGAGAAAATAGGCAGCACACAGGGCAGGAGAAAAGCCACCTGCTTTCAATCTATGGAAAGCAATTATTTAATTTGGAGTTCTATCTGCTTCCCAAACAAGGCTCTGCTGAAAATAAGTATGGATCACAATATGTTTTTGTTTTCAAAAGAACACTTGGCACAAGAGTTTATCAGGGCCAAGTACTTACTCCCTTTCACCACAAAGCAGATAGAAGAATAGAAAAACTTCCAGCCAAGTAAACTGCACATTTCATTAAGAACATAACTTTTTAAGGAAGTGCATTTGCAAATTTTGTACGGAGAACATAAAAATCATCCAGTACACACACCAGGGATCAAAGAAGCTGCAAATTACAACACAGAAATCCCAGTCCTGGTCTCCATCCAAACTAGAACCCACTTAAGAAGATGAGTTGTTCCCAGAACTAGAGGAATGAGACTGGTAACCACTGTAGTGCAGTCTATCACTTACATTTTCTTTGTTGTAATACAGATGCAAGAAAAGGGGCCAAATATTTTTTAAAAATATATTGATTTGTTCTGTAAATATCTGCTGTTCAGCGACAGACCAGGTATGCAAAAAAAAGGATATTGTAACTAGGTCTCTTCTTTCTGTATTAAATATCATAACAACTTCAGTCCTTTGCATTACTTGCTCATTCAAGTATTCATAATTCTTTCATGATGACACAAAGAAACACATCAGTTCCACTAAAATTCCAAACACTTCTTTGCACTACCTTGAAATGAAATTGCTTGTGTGCAGAAAGAATTGAAGTCACCAACCAATACATGGGAGTCACTTAATATTCCTAATGTGTTTCAAAATAGCTAATGCAGGACAGGCTTTTTATACAGCTTGGCACATGTGTAGAAGATTTTTAAGCCTTAGGACTGGATTTTTTATTAGCCTCTTCTTTTGGAGCTCTGACAGAGTCCACCTGTCTCTGGTCATTCTGGATCACATTTCACCCCAGAAACAAAACAGGATGCAGCAGGACAGGCTCCCTCTCATGCTGCCCAAGGACTTCAAAGAAAGGGCTCTCACGCCTCATTCCCAGGGAGCAAAATCTCCCTGCCAGTCCCCTGAGCACCTCCCTGAAACCAGATTCACCTTCCCTCTCAATCCTCCTCCCTCCTGTGCAGGTTTGTCCTGTAAGCCAACAAAAACAACTGCTGGGTGAGGAACAGCACTGGTAGCTCATTGATTAAATAAACTAAACAGATTGAATACCCCGCGGTTCACAGTCAGTTTTTTTAAAAAAGTGTTCATTTGGGCCTCACCTGCTGGAGCAAAACCCCCTCAGGTGAACAGCAGGGACAGTCCAGTGCTCCCCAGAATGAGACAAGAGCCTTGTGCTCTGCCTGGTGCTCAGAAAAGGCCAGAAGCCCCAGGTGGATCTTGGCTCATGTCTGGCTGCTCAAGAAGCTGCAATTTCTGCTTATAAGAGAGGAGGTTTAAGGAGCCTGTGAGTCATCCCTGAGCAATACTGTCCTTCCTTTCAGCAGGTGCTGCAGGTGCCAGCCAGGGCTGTGCCTCCGAGGAGCTGCTGCTCTCTAAGCAATTCCAGCACAGAAAAAGAGAATAAGGAGTGTAGTGAGGAAGACAAGCACCACATAATGGGCACTGTGAAAACATCACCAGACAGTGGGCTATGAAAGCCAGGCAGCACACACAGGGACACTCCCTCCCAAAATCCCAAAGTGCCTAAACAATCTGTTAATAGGGCACAAGAATGTTCTTCGAAAGCACAGGAGTTTGTTCTAGCAGGATTTTTATGCTTTGCTAACAAGTTATTGAATGAGCCAACTAGACTCACTACATCCAATTTGGGCTTGAAATATTCAATATATTCCTGGCAACAACTCTGCTACGTACTGAAAGAGCTACTACTCCATCAGATATCAGTTCCAGTTGTAATTTTAAAAAGTAGTTTATTAGAATACTGTCATGGTATGATAACCATTTTTTTAAAAACCTGTAAAACATTTAAATGCCTAAATTCTGTTGAAATTCAGAAAGATATAACTACTGCCCACATTAAGCAGGGCTGGCCAAAACACTTCCAGAAAAGCTACTCTATACTCCAAATCAATTCTCTTCTCCAGTCAGCCTTAGGAACTCATTGCTAATATTAGCTTTTGACTGGATGAGATTCTAAAAGTGAATACAAGACAGGCACTTTTCAGAGGCACACTGGAAACAATGCCATTAATCTCCTTCCAACACGCACTGAAGCAAAATTCTCCGTATTCTATGTCAGCTGCACCATCACCAACTACAGTAAAGCCTTTGCAGTGGCTCTAAGATTTGGGAGTGATCACTTCTCTGTATCATCCCATTTCAGGAGAAAGAGGGGACAAGATCAATGGTCTGAGCCTGGAGAGAAAAGTGAGAGTGAGCACCAACCCCCTGCAATCCATGAGGAACTGGGCCAGGGCATGGGCAGGGAGAGCAGATGTAGCAAACTGGCTTTTTAAACCATGAGGGAACACATTGTGACTTCAAGTAGCAAACAACTCCAATCTTGCACTATCAGGCTCATTATCTGTTCAATGTTTACAATAATTTGTGTATATCAAAACAAACTACAAATTTATTTTGCACTTCAATCATTCTCTCTGCTGTGGAAGATACTTCTATCAAAACGTGCTGTTTCCAAAAGTGTCTTCCAGTTAATGAAATTAGTCTTTGTGCATGAAGCAAAAGGCACTTCCTTTTGGAAAATAAGTGTAGAGAATAAGAGATTAAAACCAGTGCATTAAAGTGGATTCAAAGCACAGTAAAGAGCAGTTTATAACTCACTTAAATTTGCTCCAGGCACTCACAACAGAGTTATAACTTCAGTTCAACGTAAATAACACTATTTTCATATACTTGTGTTTCTTGCATCTAAATCATTAAGCAGATTTCAAAGCTGACCTGGAATTCATGCTCCACAGGTAGAGAGCAAATTAAAATGGTTTCCCATGAAGTCATCAAGCTTAAATACAGATGACCTAATGTAATTGGTAATGTTCACAACACAGGTGTTGATAAGTCTGACAAGTGCAGGAGTAAATGAACGCCACAGTTAACAAGGATCCCTGTGTCATGTGCTGAGGAACAATTGCTGCTTGAACTCAGTTCCTCATTAACTATTACTGCAAGCCAGAGTCTGACATAAATACATATTTAGAGAGCATCAGCTTTTTCTACCCATCCACGAGGAACTGAAATCTTAGAGAGGAGCCTCAGCTCGTTAGACTGTGCTATAAACATACTTCCAGCAGTCTGGATACTGTACCAAAATAAACAGAGGCACTAAAAGCAGTTCTCCAGTATTTTTAAAGGGGCCCAGGAAGAACAATCAATTTGGTTTACACACAATGAGTTACTGTTTGGTGTTATTTCTAGATTAGGAAAAAAAAACAGGTAGCAGACCTGGGCAAGTCCTAGAAGATGGACACAAACCGCCTCCGTTCTGGCAGGGCAAAACACACTGCTGTCACACCTACCAAGTTCAATGCATTACAGTGTCAACTCTTGACAGGTGTAATATGAGCAAAGGCAATTATGATGGAGTGCTTCAGGATAGGAAAAGAAAAAACTGTGAACCAGGCTGAAGCTTTAGTATTTCTGCTCTGGAAGCTTCATTTTTCACAGAGCTTTTGACCTACTCACTCTTCCCGACATTGACAGAAGATGATTATTCCTCCTGCATACTTTTCAAATACAGGGTACAGCCATGAAAGTTACTGAAAAATATTCCTGTAAAACTGTGGTGTTACACATTTTGTCCTTCTACTATATGAATGTTTAGCATGTGCAGTCTCCCTACCTTTAAATCTTGTCCTCAGAGGAAAGGTACCTCTCTCTGGAAAGCTTCCTTTAAAAACGTCAGCCCTGGAACCAAAACCCAGCGTTCAACATGGGTTAAAACTAAACCCAGAAGTTTTTTATGAGGTTAGACAGAGCAACAAGGCATTTAAGCAGCCAGTCAGTGGCAGTGCAGTTGATTTTTGAGGTTACACACACAATACCTGCTGCCAGCCCCTGTGGGGGGCACTTTTGCAGCTGGTGCAGCCCCAACCAGCGAACACTCTGCACCAGCAGCTTGCAGAGCATAAGAACTGATGTACTTTGTGTCCTGTGCTTGAATAAAATGCCCAGCTCGGTCTCTGACAGCCCCAGATGATGACAGAGAAGCTGTGGCAGGGTATGCAAATAGAGCACACAGCTGAAGCAGCTACATCAGTGTGACTCACACAATCACAATCAGAATTCGGAGGAATTTCATAAATCAGAATGAGCCACTGCTGCACTCTGACATCATTTTCCTGAAGAGAGATTGTTAAGAGCTACTAAAAAACAAGCAGTTTGTATGCCAAAAAAACCCCCAATCCNTGCCCAGGCTGCTCCTGGCTGGGCTGGGAGCAGCACGAAGTCCTTACACAGCCTTATAGTGACACTGCTTTACAGCGATGGCTGCAGCACCTCCCTGCACAGAACACTTCCAAAATCTGCAGCTATAAATTGGTGACTCTAAGGGAAATATTACAGCACGAAACATAAGCAAAGGTGCATTTAAACTGCTCTGGTCTTTCACCCTGACATTCACTATCCTCACAATGCAGTAGTGAGGGAATGGATGGAGGAGTGACAGGTCTCACACAAAGCTGCTGAGGAAGCAGCAGTTAGGAAAAAAAAGGAAAAAAATTATACACTTAAAAAAAAAGATATTTCATCAAAAATCACCCAGTGAGAATTTATTAATGCTGATGGTACTTGCAGGATCTCTAAAGGACTACAGACTAGTGTACTTTCTTACATAATTGCTGCCAATCACCTCTTGAAGCCACAAACATCAGACAGAAAGCACTCTTACAAAAAAANTTTTCCTGAAGAGAGATTGTTAAGAGCTACTAAAAAACAAGCAGTTTGTATGCCAAAAAAACCCCCAATCCATTTGCCTCTCAAATTGTTTCATTTAAGTGTTAAGGCTGACCTTGTGGTGCGGCTAGAGATGAGGAAGGTCAAAAGGGCTTTTTTTGGTCACAGTCTCCTTCTCCTGCACGTAAAGAATCACATAAATGTGGAAGTGCTGGAACATCTACGCAGAAATGTTTCTTTTGGGCGGGTTTGGGTGCCCGTGCCCGGCGCTGGGGCCGCGGGGGCCCCGTGAGGGGGAGCACGGCCGAGCCCTCGGCCAGGGAGGGGCTGCCCAGGACAGAGCAAAACCAGCAAGTTGTGAGGGGAAAAGTGTGAGAAATGTCCCCGAAAGCAGCCGGGGCCGAGCAGGGGGAGGCCGAGCTGCCTTCCCTTGCAGCTATCACCCGGGAGGTTTGTCATCTTATTTCCCCCCTGTCCTTTTCAGAGACAAGAGCCACAGTGGCTGGGTGGGAATCCCGCCAAGCATCTGGGGAGGGCAGGGCACAGGGAGAGCTGGGAATGGGAATGGGANAATCACCCAGTGAGAATTTATTAATGCTGATGGTACTTGCAGGATCTCTAAAGGACTACAGACTAGTGTACTTTCTTACATAATTGCTGCCAATCACCTCTTGAAGCCACAAACATCAGACAGAAAGCACTCTTACAAAAAAATCCAGGAGAAAAAAAAAGCTCAACTTACTAGTTTAAATTCAGTAAGACACTGGAGTTAATGGGAAGTCAGGGAGAGGAGATAAGAATTGAGGGGGAAAAGTAAAAAGAAAAAGGGCCAAAACCCCAGCATTTGTTTTGAAAACTATTTATTTCAAATCACCACTGACCATAAAATGAACAAAAGTAACAGAAAGAAAATATTGCCATATCTAAGTGCCATGTTCCCATGATAATAAGGAACAGCATCATATGCTGCAATAAAATATTTTAGCTGATCATTTCTTGTCTTTTTGGCACTCTGCTGACACACTTTTTAAAGTGTTAATTAAAAAAAAGAATCAAATCAACACTACAAATTGGGAGAGATTTGTGCCCTACGAACAGTCTCTTCTGACCAGTAATTTGTGGAGCTGGGGCTCAGCCAACTCCCAATGAATCTGTGGAGAGTTTCCAGCAAACTGTCATCGCAGCAGGATGCAGCTCTTGATAGGGTGATCATACATGGCAAGTGAAGTGATGCTGAACTGTCACTAAACAAGTCTCTATCTTTGTGCCTGAATCTTCCTTTAAGGCTCACTCAAAATTGGAGATTGACAGTTTATACCCAGATATACATTTATACCACAATGCACCTAAAATCCCACAGTGTCCTCATGGAAGCTTCTTGGATGATTATGGGAGAACAACAAAGGACACAGGACTAGCCACAGCTCTAGAACACAAACAGGGTTTTTTATATTTATAAATCAAATAGGCCATGACAAGAGACCTGAACATGCAGTACTTTCCCCTTAGGGACTCTGACTTTTTTTCTTTCTGTTTTCTTTAGTTCAAAATAAAGAACTTTAGATTTCAAAGACATGAAAGCATTTTAAGTGTGCCTAGCACAGAACTCATCCTATGTTCATTTACTGATAATACTTTTAGAAGGCTATTTCCAAGATACAGTTAAAGAAGCACAAAAAGAAAGCTAATCTGCACATAGAATACTAATAATAATTTGGAAATTCAGTGTAGATGTATTGATTTTTGACAGGTTTCTGCTTTCTGAACACAGACTCAGTCAAGGCTGCAACACTACAGAGTAAGAATCAGCACTGAGTTAGTCCAGGCATCCCTTGATGTACCTTGCCTCCAACAGCCTTCAAAATATCACAGCTAATGTCAGGGAAGTGATACTGAAGTGTTTGTGTATTCCTGGAGAAAATATAAAATCCCTTCTGTGTTACTGCCATGGAAATCAGAATATCCCTTCCCACCCAGCAACTTCTTCCTCAGACACATTGCCTTTGACTAAACATTAAGGTGGGGGGAAATGAAAGAAATCTCTGCCTATTGCACAATAATTCACAGTAGCACAATCTTATCCTCTCCTGTCTTTCCACCCTGCCCCCTACCACTTAAATGGGCATAGACTGTAAATGGTCTGAAGTGTCTTCTAAAAGAGATCATTTAGTTTAAATCATTGTTTTCTGGACTCAGAAAAATAAAGAGTAAACAATACATTTTTAAGACTGTCACCCTAGGGAAGAAGCAGATACTTGAAAACTGAGGAGGGAAGAAAAGAATCTGAAGACTTAAGAGTCACTGGAAAAGCTGACAGGAATGTGTTTGGGTATCTGTTGATGGGACTGAGAGGGCACAGGTATATAGCAACATTGCATATTTTCCATTCTGAATCACTTTGCCAAATTAACTGTTAGGCTGCAGTCCTTTTGCCAGCTCTGCCCTTCAAGCAAAAAACTTGTCCCATTTAAGGCTTTAACCAAAATGATTCAGACATTTCCAAGAGGAAGCTGAAGAATGTTATTCTTTTTTTTCTGTTGAAAAGCTCATCACTTCAGAATTACAGAACAGGATCTTGCCCTTGGGGCACAGACAGTCCTCTTTCAGAAGGGAAAGGTCCAGGACATGTGGATGATAAAGGCAGCTGAAGTAACACAATCAGCCAGAAGGACCAACAGCCCTCCAAGGGATTTAAAGCAAGCATGCAGTCACTTGGATACCTCGTAATAATCACTTTGCAATGAGATTTCAATAGGCATCTCAGGAGATCAGATTCAGGTTCTAGCTTTGGATGGGCTTCGTTGCATCTCAGTAATTCCTATGCAGCTTCATCAGGTTATTTAAGCAGGCATGGTAAGGGAAGGGAACTAAGGGGAGAGGTCTGAATTAGATGCAGACTTTAATTAACTATTTCAATGTAACTGTAAACTCTTTTTTTTATATAAAAAAAAAACAAACAAAAAAAATCATCCCACCACAACAAAAGACAGTATGTGATTCCTTACTCTGAAGAAACGTCTTCCAAAAGAAGAGGGTAAACTGGGACTAAAAGACAGAATGTATATTAAAACCTTCAGTTTTCTAACTGAGGAGTTGGCAGGACTCACATGCCCAGGGGAATCAATCCCTTATCAGACATGCAAGCATCCACCCACCACACATGCAGAGTGTGCTGCTCTGGAGACATGGCCCAACATACACAATGGCAGAAGCAGCCCAAAAGAAACAGATTTCTAGGGGAATCAAGAAGAAAACTGTCAAGAAGAGAAACTTTTTTAATGATGCCAAGTCGATACTGCACTAAAAATAGCCTCTTTTCCAAAGCAGTTGAAGCAACAAAAATAAATAATGCCACTCTGAAAGATGCAAACAAAAGCACAAAGCATATTAATCAAAAAAAGGCAGGATCAGTGCCTTACTCCACAAAACAGGGCACTCCTGTGTTCAGAAGAGGACAATGTAATGGGCAAATTGTAAGACACCTTTCCTTCAGACACAACTCAGCTTACTGTTCAGGATCAAAAATAAAGAACTTCTTAGTGGGGAAGAAGACAGAAATGTTGGGCAGCTTCTCTCCAGAGGATGCCAAATATGTGTGAGTCACAGTGAAGACAGTGGCCCACTGATAGTGCTTACAGTTTCAATACAGAAGAGTTGTTTCATCGACCCATAAAAGCCACCCCAGCTCAACAGATGGGATTAGACTTTGAATTGCACCTTGTAATGCCTCTATTCTGGCATTCCAGAAGGTAAACAGTGGATCACCCTGTGCTGTGTGTATTGGGCAAAAGGCCCTATCCCCATGAACAGACTGACCTGGAGGTCACTGGTCAAGAGAGAGACAGAGAACAGCAAAAAACAAACAGTGTAAGAGGCAGACAAGAGGCAGCCAGATAGCCCAGGAAGATCCAGAGTGACTGTAAAGGCCAAACATAGCAAGTGAGAGAGGTGTTCTGTAAAGGGGGGGAGTGCCTGATTCATAGCTGTGTCTCTCCTGGAGGTGGAGAGTGGCTGTAAGCAGTTACTCAGGACACACAAACCCCCTGTATTCCCCATTTCCTTATGCTGTCAAGTGCCTCTGAAAGGTAAACCATGTACTTGGGTTATGCTGAAAACCAAGAGTCAAGGCAGTGGGCAGGGACAGCAGCTGTGATGTTTGGGGTCAACACCAGATCCTACAGAGGATAAGGAGTCTGCAGGAAATGAGAAGTGAACAAAATGTCAGTCTGGAAACCTCCTCCTTCAGGAGCACTCTAAGACCTAAAATTTACAACCCCCCAATATCCACCATAGGAAGAATTAAAAGATCCCCACCTAGATAGTAAATGGAGAGATCATAGCTGGCTTAGAAGAGCATGTCTGTTATCAGATATGAATTATAAATCAAACACAGCAGGCTAGAGAAGGAATCATTAATTTTTCAGTTCTCAAACCACAGATATCATGTTTAACTCCATCCCACTAGCCTTTGTAATACAATGCAAGAAAAATTACTTGGCAAAAGTAATCAGTCATTGTGGAATCACACACAAATGAAAGCTGAAATACTACAACGTTATCATTAAACTTTTAAAGAGGGACAATGAAGCTTTAGTGGAGTCTCCACTAAATGTGTCTCCATACTCATACATTCACGTAGATTTAAGTGTTCAAGAAACAAAACAGTCTTGCTTCATAACGTTCCTCTCACCCATTGAGGATGACATCAAATGGAGTAGCAACTGTAGAATAAAGCACATCTTCAGCACATCTCTGAAAGAACCATCTCCATTGAGTCCTGGGCTGTCAGGGCTTCAGCCTGGAGTTGGCACATTCATGCAAAACTTCCTAAACACCAATACTCCAGTTGTTCAAGTGCCTCTCTGCCCCAGTTTCCCTCTCTGAGGAGCAGAAATTATAGTGCTGATGACCCTATTCACTGGAGAGAAAAGGGATGGAGACTACAGAAGGAATAGCACCGTTTTGCCCCAGCTTTTATTGTTTTTGCCACAAAGACTTGTTAGCCCTTTATACATGATGCAGTATGTGCAAAGCCAACCTACTTGTGCATTGATTGAGTCAAAAACTATGGGCCAAGGCTGTCACTTTGCACATCTCATGAAATCTCTTGTAAGAGCTGCTTTACTGTACAAGCTTGTACTTGGCTCTTTGCAGAGTAATTAGTGTACAGTGTAAATACAGAAGGAGATGTAATGACCCTGAGAATTAGGATGATAAATCATATTATACAACTGATACACAACTATAATACATTATGACAGGGTTAGCATGCATATCCTATTTGCTGTTACAGCTCTACCTGCAGCACCTTTCACTAACTTCTGCACATTTCTCACTTGTAAGCATTTAACACGGTTCAAGTTCAGCTGCAGAAATTATAACTGAAGGTGGGCAAGAAACAGAATTGATCTGAAGGTGGGGACCAGAGTGACATTTCTCATCCAATGGATCTGTGGCAATGGTGAATTCCAGTTGTCACCTAGACAGCTATTGGAGAAGAGACAAGATTCTTTAACAAGAGATGCACAGGAAGAGTTCATGCCTTGGGAGTCTGACTGGTCATTTTTAACCACGACAACAACATCAAGGGCTGAGTGCCACACAAGACCCAGGGCAAATGAGTCCTGCCAGGCCAAATCACAACTCCATCCCAGCAATCTTCATGAGCCTCAGATGTAAAGCTCGAGATCAGAGCTAATGTCTGAACTTAGGTTGCCAAACTGAACCACAAACCTCAATCTACATTCAAGGAGAGACTCTTTGGAAAAATAATTGCTTCCATGTGGCCAGGTGATAAGGTAGGGGTTGCAGCAAGATCTTGAAAGAGAAAAGAAAGATCTGAGACTTATACACTGTACAATGGAGGAAAAAAAAACAACTCAAAAAAAGAAACAAGAACCTAGAGTTACTGGTCAAAGTCACAGGTTTGGCCACATGAAAATAATCATCCCAACATCCCCAAGTCCCTGTTCCATCCCTGTGCCTTGGAATGCTGGAGAAGCCAAGTTAACAGTGTGGTTCCACAGGGAAGTCTCTAAGCACTGGGTCCTGAGCCCACTGCCAGACACAAACCACATGGAGGGAGAGCACACCCACCTACACAACTAATGGCTCCTGCTGCTTGGAGCCAGGAAACTACATCATCAAATGCTGGGGTTTGGTAAAACACAGGAGGTGGTTCAGCAAGCTGCTGACAGCAGACAAGGGTTAACCACAGCGTTATTAGATCATAACACATCTGGAGAGTCTTACTGCTGGGGCAAACATTCATCTTCAGAGAAAGCTAAACATGCAAAATGAGATCTCACTCATGAGAAAGAACTGAAAGGGAGGTTATACACAATGAAAATAATCCTAAATAACTTCTGAAACTGAGCTGGTTGAATAGGGGGAGAGGAAGTGTTTTTCTGTAAGAAAATACCTGCCCCTCCTGGCTGACTGGGATCTGAGTAGGCAGAAAAGTTTTAAGCTGAACTTTTCCATTTTGAAGCATTTCTGTGATTGACCCAAGTTTAAATTAAAATGATGCTTGTTTATAGAAATGTCCATGATTTCCTTATTCCCAGCACTGTACTTAAATTGTGTTGATATTGATATTACATTGGATTATTTCCCTGAAGACATGAATGAGAGCTAATGTAAATGCCAATTTAGTTTTAAGAATCCTGGGAGAGTCAGGCTATGTCTGACTCTTAAATATATATGGGCTTTCATAAATAGTCTCAAGTTTGCTTTGTTGGGCTCCAACTTAAAAAGTAATTTGTTCATTTAAGAACATTCTGTGATTAGTTCAGTCTGAGTGAGTACCAGAGGCTTCCTGAGTGTAATCATTTCAAGTGGCACATACAAACCCTATTTCCATGGGAAGGACTGAGCAGTCTGCCTCTAGGAATGCCTCCCTTCATCAAAAAATGACATCATTTTACATGTGGCTTGACAAAAATCTGTCTTTCATGTATTCCCATCTTCATAGTGCCTGCTTTGCCCCATAGAGCCTGTTGTCCTCTTGCACAAAGGACATTTTTTAATTATTATTTTTATTATTTTTTAATTATTTCACAATTGAAGAACACAAATTCTGTGTTTACACTTTCATACACAGAAAACCACAGCAACTACTGCAGTATCTACATATGGGTTACCATAAAGTTTATTTCATAATTTCCACACTGAGAAAAAGAAAGAATCAAGTACCTACTAATGTTTGCATAATAGGTTTAGAGCTCAAAATTTTAGGCACTTTGGACAGCTTTGAAGCAAACCTAGCTAAATTACATTTGTAATTGCAGAAGAACAATCAGTGACTAATTAAATCCTCTTTCTGGATACAGATTACTGGCTGAAGATTTATGTAGTATACACTCCACTGTGATGTAGTCATTTGAATTAATTATTGCAATTGCCAAGCAAGGATCCCCAAAACTGCCTCTCCACGGTAAAATAAGATACAGGCTGATGAGGTTTTTCCAATTTATGGTATTCTCTGCAAAAGAATAGTACAGAATTTCCATCAAAAACTGCAGCATTACTGTCTCAACCCCCATGCTTCTTCCTTTCAATTTCATTAGCTGCTCCCACTGACAAATGATCAACTAATAGTAGCTCTGTAACAGTGCAGCCAAATTGAACATTACTCTTGGATTATAGAGAAATAAAGTCTTGTGGCTCAAATCAAAGGACAGTAAATCAACGTTCCTCTTTTGCACTGGTTACACAAGTGTAGCTTGTGTAGCTTTTAGGATACTTCTCCCCCACTCCACATCTCTTTCACGCTCTAAACTGGCTTGTACCACCTTATTGCTGTATTCCAGACATCTCCCAGTGCAAGCTGAACAAAACTCATGGTTTCCCTTCGTAGGCCTTGAAATGTTTCCTTGTAGCTTATACACAAAGCAAAGCAAGCACAGAAAACCTGTTCTGGGTCACCTCTGACAGGTCCCACAGAGATCCCCACACCACAGGGTCCTCTGCTGATTTCAGCTGAGGAGCAAGGAATAGCAGAGGAAGTTGTTTACACAATGTTATGTGTATAATTGGCAACTATCCCAGGTAATGAACCTCAAAAAGAAGATCTCCAAGGGCACCACGGATCTGCCTCCCTGTTTAAGTTCTGTGTTTTGAGCAGTAACATTCCTTAGTTTACATTACTAACAAGCCAACTGAGTTTGAACAATTTTGCAGAGATTGCTTCCATTTATAAAAGGATACATGTGTGGCATACTTGGACAAACATGGAGAGTATTTATGTTAGCATCTTGAAAAGGACTTTAAACAAAAATAGAAAAATTACTTGTATATTCATGTACAGAGGCTGAGAGGCCCACCCTGATCTAATTGAGACACTCTCATTCCTGTTTCCATATGACCATAATCTCTGTGTATTGGGAAAAATAGAAAGGAGGCTGCTACTGGCATAAATCACACACTGACTACAGCTGTGGCACATGTACAGGAATAACTTCCAGTGCAGCAGCTCTTCTGCCTTTTTAAAACCAGATATACAGCAAGCACTGAAATGCCACTGCAGGGCTGTACACACAGTGCACTCACAGCTCAACATGTGCCACTTACTGCCACTAAAAAAAGGTGATTCTCCTTCTCCTTTTCTCAGGAAGAAAAAATATACCTGTTGATAATAAATATCAAGGGTTTTTTTCCTAAAGGAATGAATTTTAGTAGCTGTCCTGGCTTTCCAACTTTGCTGGTCCCCTTGGAAACAAAGATCATAGAATCAACTAGTTAAAAGCAGTAAAACTGAGGCTTCTTTTAGCATTAAACTCCAACAAATAAAAAAACTTTTTACACTTCAGTTAAATCTATTTTCCTGTTGAGACTGCCTGTCTTACCTTGCATGACAAGTCTGTCTAGATTCTATTTTCAGAAATTATACAGTGAGGTGAAACTGCCACTTCTTTGTAATAACAAAAGTAAATATTTTTCAGAAACTTATGGACGTGACAACTGAGATGACTCAGGTCAACCCAGCAAGGCAACTTCTTCTGAATTCCAGGTAAAGTGGATAGGGAAAAACTACCATTAAAAATGCNAACTCCAACAAATAAAAAAACTTTTTACACTTCAGTTAAATCTATTTTCCTGTTGAGACTGCCTGTCTTACCTTGCATGACAAGTCTGTCTAGATTCTATTTTCAGAAATTATACAGTGAGGTGAAACTGCCACTTCTTTGTAATAACAAAAGTAAATATTTTTCAGAAACTTATGGACGTGACAACTGAGATGACTCAGGTCAACCCAGCAAGGCAACTTCTTCTGAATTCCAGGTAAAGTGGACAGGGAAAAACTACCATTAAAAATGCATCTAACGTGAACAATGTTATGATATCTCAGGAGGCTAAGCTGTACCACCTGAAATCAGTATGTGCTTTGAAGGCAGTTTTAAAGTTCACCTGATCAAACTGATGCACTCTTTTGCATAGTGTATAGTGTCATCTGCATGGCTGTCAGTGAAACTGCTCCCTATTCCAGCAATTTCTTGATTTGGTATATGGAAAGAAAAAAAAAAGAAGAAAAATCAGAAATACATTAACACTCCAAACAGTCAAATATGGTGTGGAAAGAAGGCTCAAGAAGAGGAAATTTGTTCTTTTTCACAATTGGTATTACCACTATCAAATGAACCCCTAGGAAGCCTAGAGACAGAAAAGGGAGAGGAGCTTTGTGCTCCAAAGTTTTCAGAATGACAAGGATATCTGATAGGACCATTCAGTTCCTACTGGAGGGAAGTGGGTAAGTGGAGTGGCAATGTGTCCGTGTGCTTTCACAAACACCAGGAACACCTGGAACTTCTGCCATCACACATCACTAGCAAGTGCCACCAGAGCCCACCCACACCCACAAGCAGCCTTCAGCAAGTTATTAGGGAGAGGACAAACCATAAGAAGGATGTAAGACCACACTCCAAGGCAGAATTCATGCTGTCCAGCAGCATATCAAGATAAAACAATCTCAGCTACGATATGATCTTTATTTTCTTTGTTGTGCATCTACTTATTAGTATTCAGTTCTAGTTCCTCTAGGCTGGTATAAAACACACCTGTGTTACAGATGAACCTCCATAACAGCTGTAACATACATTTTAAATCACATTTTATGATTTGTTCTGACTGAAATCAGAACAATGAACTAGCAAAGTGAACATCTGAACATCTGGAACTGGAATTCACCAAAGACTTTAAAATACTTTAGGTAAGAAAAACATTTTGGATACAAATCAAATTCACAAAAGCAAAGATAGTCTTCTATTAGCTTGACCTTTGCTAGCAACAAAACAAACTCAAGTCAAAAAAGCAGATGATCCTTTCACTTTTCTGATCTATGAACATACGTAAATCACAAGAGGAAAAGATCTAACAGATAGTTCAAGAACTCTAGGTACACATACAATTTTATTTCCATTAACTACCATCCAGGATGGTTACTATAGTTTTGAACTTTGAAGTGCTCTTACACATTTATTTTAAGGCTGTTCCATTGCAGGATCAAGATAATTGCAGGAGCAGTGTAGTGCTTATGATTTAAGAGGTGCATTTATCATAAGTGTATCTGAATTCATACATGGCTAACTACAGAAATGCTGAGTCTTTCTAGTTCATGAAATACATGAAAAACACGATATACAAATGTGGGGAGAATACAATTTTTTAAAAAAATATTCATTAATTGAAGCTTTCCTTCCTGTTAAGGTAAACCCACCAGGCCTGCTACTGAGCACAGTGCACCAGTCACCTGAACAGCAAGGTACAGACTATTTCTCTGTTTTCTTTCCATCCCTACTGCGACTTCAACTTCAATTGCTCTTCTACACCAGTTTATCACTTCTCAGTTGTTTCCTGATATCATACTCCCTGTGCCACAAACTGCATTAGAGTGCCAACTGCATATGTCTGTGGTGTATATCTATGATTATCTCCCATTATGACTCTCAAGAACAACGTTGAAGTCTCATTTTCAGTACTGACTGAATGAGTTTTCACCTTATTTGTGCTTTCATTTCACCCAGAAAATTACCCATTTTATTATCCCATTTAAAGGAATAATACACAGTAGTATTACTACCATTATATCAAAAAAGTAGTGGCAGCTGGACATTTCTATGTTTCTGCTGTACTTCAAAGATGCTCCATGCTGCAGAAAATAGAAAATGGGTACTTTATCAGAAACTTCTAGTCTACAATATTCGGTGAGAGGATGACGAGCTTTTCTCTCCTCATTAAAATGAGCCGCAGTTTTCCCTTAAAACCGTATGCTTTTAGCTTGCTGGGTAATCTATAGACACAGGCATTGCAGCTGCTGAACTAACTCAGAGGTTTTCAGTACAAACACCTATAATAAGTAGCTGATTTAAAGAGGTGAAGAGAACTATTAGCTCCAGAATAATTATAGAATCATTTAGGCTGGAAAAATCCTTTCAGATCACTGATTCCAACTGTTCACTGGGTGACATTATGCTTACTGACAATTAAGTTGCATTCCCTACTAATACTGAAGTTACACCACCTAAAATAAGGTGGCAAGTTCTTGAAACTCAGAGTCTTGGAATGAACATGCTTAAGTTTACTTCATCCCCACTGGTAGTCCAAGGCAGACTTCACTGAAATAGGTTGTTATCTCTAACAAAAAGCCTGATGAGAAATAGGAACACAAAAAAGTTTTGATAGAAATAAGTTCAGGCCAACTAGAACTGAATCACTCTGGATTCATGCAATGTTAAGAAGAATTGGCTCTTCCTTCATTATACCATTTGTTCATGTAAGTAAATTAACCTAATTATTCTATATAACATTATTGATATTGTTCCTTCATAACATTTAGAGTTAATGCTTGTTTACTCTGCCGCTGTGACAAATTAGACCACCTACTCAGACACTGTATTTATTACTGAAGGAACACACATGGGGTGCTAAAAGCCTGTGATAACACAACTGCAATACTTAGTTGCCTTTCCCGGCAATAATCTTCATAGCTAAACAGTTTAGTTCCTCTTCATAAAATCAGAAGGAATATAAGAGGGACAAAGTGAATCCTAAATGGTTGGCTGAGAGAAAAGAATAAAGGAGAATCTCTAATGGAATTTTCCTAAAGTATAACAGTACCACGGACCAACCACCACAAACTAATAGTGGACACTGTGTATTTCAAACACTCTTTGTGTGCTGCTTTTTAGCAAAGGTGTTTGGACACAAGCTAAAAATAAAGACCACATTGCTAAAAAGCTAACCCTGTCCTTCCACTTCAAAGAGCTTTTCATCCAGCAGAAGACATTCATAACGTGTGGCTTGAGCCCACAAATGTGTCCAGGGAGAAGGCCAAGTCAGATCTGCTGTTTTCACACGTTACTCAGAAATGTTCCCAGTGCCCTCAAGGATTATTTTTTCTATTCAGTAAGGGGTTTAAAAATAGTTGTTATTCCATTTTTCCACATATTTTAAACTTTATTATTCAATTCCACCACACTGAAGTTGCTCAAACCCCTGATACCCCACTGAGCTGCACCCAAAATTTGGTATGAGTCTCATTCATCATCAGTTTCCTGTATTTATATAGAGGTTACTTCATTAACAGACACAGCAGCCTTACAGCTTAATGACACAAATAAGGAAATAATAAACACACATGTAAATTTTCATCTGATTAAGTTCTTGTGCCGTGACAAGCAAGCATGGATTGTATCAAAACCACTGCTTAAACCAATTTTAGGCCAGTGTTTCAACTGCTGCATATCAGAGATCTATCCAACATCAAATGAGTTGTGCAAATCAACACACCTCAAAATTCAGGTCTATCTCAGCCTTTAATAACATATTACAACAAAAAGATCTCCAGGACACAAAACACTGCCTGTGGAAAAAAGATAAAAAATGGAAATGCTCAGGAAAAGGGGGAAAACCCAGCACCACACAAAAGACACTAATCTCATGAATAATTGCGTGCTTTGATTCCACAACAAAGATTTTACTAAAACTGCTCAGCATGAAAAACACCACCAATTCCATACAAATTCATCTGAATATTTTTGAATGGACAGGACTTCAGATCCTGCCTGACAACAGTTGCTCAATTATGTGTTACTTTTATTACATACAAGACTTGGCAGCAGCAGAAAACGTATGTCTGGGACAGTCATCAAAAAATTTACTAACACTTCGAGATACTCAGGCCAAGTTACAATATGGAGAGATCTTTAAAATACTTCATTTTGCATGTAATTATTCACTGATAGCAGAGGGAGCAGAGTGAAGTCTGAGATTTGGTAATAAATTAAAGCCAATTGCTTCTTCCGTACTGTAACAAATTGTAAAACGAACATCTCTGTTGATGTCCTGCTGCCAAAAGGATGTTTCAACAACAACTGTGTTACCAGGAAAGTCTTACATCACTAAGCAATTTGTAGCTCTACACTGGAAGTATCATATGAAAACAAACATACAGCTTTCAAAACCTCAGCATACGTCCATTTCTCAAGCAGCAGGAAAAATAAATACCAGCATTTTTTATAACTATGAAACCATTTAATATTCACCACACCACTGTTAACCAAGTCCATCACAAAAGCCAACTTCTTCCTGTGTTTGCCTGCAAGCCAGAGACTATAATTAGATGCTCAAAGGATGAATGATAGGCAGATCCTTAGACCAGTTCTTGAGGCTCCACCAGTTCTTGACACAGTATAACATCCTGAAAGGATTCACCAGTACTTCGTACCAAATGCATTGAAAACAAGCAATGAGAAATCAAGGCACATTAAAACAAGAGCACAACTCAGTGTCAAAATCTTTTCAAAAACTGTTAGACAAAACAACATTTACATTTTATTCTGAAATCCTGCACTGAGATTACCATATCAGCGACGAGCATTTTGAAACATTGAGAATCATATCACAGCCAAACCACGAAAGATAATGACATAGACACACACTCCCACTCTCACAGAGCCTTCTGCTTCCAACAGCTTCACTGAGCTCGGTCAAAAATTAGCAATGGCAAAACAAGGAAAACGGTTTCAAAATAATTGAAACAATTAATCTTAATATACAATAGCCATCTTTTCGCCTTCCCAAAAGGCAGCTTAGTCAAAGCTTCTTTCAGAGCAGAGTTTTGTAGCATCTCTGGAAGCACTGACGCCTCTGCAGGGAGGCTGCCGATACCCCGCACAGGAAGGGTTAGTGAGCGACAGGACTCGAGTGCATGTAAAGGGAGAGGGAACAGAAAGCCGAAGCACTACAGCACTCACATATTAATGTAACTACAGGAGAGCTGCAAGCCGACAGCCAGAGCTCGATTCTGCATTTAAGGGAGAAGGGGATGAGAGGAGAGGAAACAGAAAGGGGAAAAAAAGTTTCCCTCTCTCTCCTTCAAGCAAATGTAAATTTGTTGATTAGATCCTCAGGCTTTTAGGAACAGTTACATAAAAATATGTAGAATCGGTAATGCTTAGAATAGGATTCCTTCCACTTGGAAATGCTTTGCCGGATAAAGCCCGAGAAACACGAGAGACTGACGGAAGAGGCCAGCTCTGCCTCCCGAAGCACAGAGCGACTCCGGGCAGCCGAGACACGGGCTGGATCCGCGGCTGTGCCCGCATTTCCCTCCCGTACACCAGCCCCGCTCGCACCGAGGGGCTGCGCTGCTCTGGCATCCCCGAGGCACACAGCCGGCAGCTGCGGGAGGCTGATGGGGTTTATGTGCCATGAAATGGTGGATCTGACTGTCAGGCACATTTTCTGACACGGAGCGATCGTGAGCCTCTGCAAACCGAAGCCGGGCAGGGAGAGCGGGAGGCGGGCAGGCAGCGGGACCAGCAGCGGCAGGGCCTGGAGAGGACTGTCAAGCCCAGCCACCTCCCCCCGCCGGGCCGGGCGGCCCCAGCCCGGCCCCCCCTCCGCCAGAGCGGTACTTACGTGAAAACAAAAAATAAAGTAGTCGAACCCACTAATAAGGCAGCTGCAGTGGAGACCGGGATGTATTTAGTAGGTTTAAACCTCTTTCCAGTGCTGCTGGGCATCCTGTAGTTTACACATCACTATGTAAATCCAACCCGAGAGGAGGGAGCCGGGAGGATGCGGGTCCCTCCGGCGCGGGGAGAGCGGGACCCGGGCGGCAGGGAGGGACGAGAGAGGGACGGGAGCAGCTGACCTCCAGCACAGGAAATCCCACCCACACCGCCCAGCCCACTCGGCTGATGTCAACCAGCCCCTTAAGGTAGCGCTGCGGGGAGACGGGGAGCGGGGCCGCGGAGCAGCGGGAGGGCAGCGGCTCCCGGCGCAGCCGCTCGGGGTGCGGCCGTCCCGCAGCCCGTGCGGACAGGGAGGGGCCGAGTCTGTCCTTTTTACCAGAAAAGACAGAAAATGAATAAAAAAGGCAGTGTATTTAGCTCCAAAGGGCGCCGTGCGGGATATTAAAGCCTGTGGCAGAGCTCGCAGCACAGCGGGGCTCTGGAGGCGGCTGCGGACGCGGCAGCCCTGCAGCACCCGCAGGGCGCGGGGGGTCCAGCAGGGAGCAGGTCCTGCCGGACAGGGCCTGGACGGGGCCAGCTGGACACGAATCGTGCCTTGTCAGCTCAGGGAATAAACCCTACTTTTTGTTCTGCTAAACCCAGAGTCACAGTATTAAGGGAAGTGCTGCGCTCTGCCGAATTTCACCGATTCCAAGATTAATAACTGAGCGCAAGCATAACTTAAATTGCACTATGCTCTGTGCTTTTTAAATCTATCCATTTGCATCAAGAGGCAGACAAGAGGGAATTTAAGGTAACATCAGAAAGTTCACCGAATCAGCATTCTCAGGAGCGGTGTGTGAATGGCTCCTCTGTTCACACCCGGGGGCACCACCCAGCAGCTCGCCTTAGTCAGAAGGAAACCCTCGCATGGCAGGGAGGGTTCAAGGCTACTTGGAAGTTTAGAAATCAAACCCAGGAGCTGCAGCTTGCTCCCTCCCCTCCTGCTTTCTTCCCCAGCTAATCCCCCCTTTGCAGCTGCCAACCTGCAGATAAACTACTGCGTAAGGCAACAAAAGCCACATTTGCAGTCTCCGCTGGGTGCTGTTACAAGCAAGCTTGCCCTGGAAGGCATACACTGCAGTTCTCTTCTGAAAGGACATTATCATTTCTCATTTTAAGAGATTTGATTAGTTCCACAGTCTTAGAGAGCTTAAGAACAGAACAAGTAAAACCCAACCAAAAAGCCATAAGGGTTCTCAAATTTGCAGTTTGGAAAAAAAAATGTAATCATAAGCTTTAACAAAAAGCAAAGCCAGCAAGTTCCAGCCTCAGGACATATGGCTATGTAAAATCTCAGCTTTTGCTAACAACTGCTCCCCTTCAAAAAAAAAAATCCTCTAGCCCTCTAAAAGAACTTTAAAAATGTCAAGTTTTATCCAAAAGGGACTAAAGCCAGAAGGCAAATTAAAAGGACCTCCTGACTTAAGATTTTTGAGGAAAGGGAGGGACATCTACCTAAAATGCTTGGGGGATATTGAATGTTTCCTATGCTTCACTACTCTTTGTCATGCCAGCTTATTGAAATTAATTATTCTTAAAAAGCCTTGTTAGTTACCAAAAGGTCAACAATTTTACACAGAACCAGGCTCTGCATAATAATCTGTAAGACTTCAGGCACAGGTCTAGGACTCTATTAATTTGAATCACAAGCATCCTTGGAAAGAAAATCTCTTGATCACTGTCATTTACCAGGTTTGATGCTATTTCCGAGTGGTCTCCAAGGAGGTAAATGGGGTCCTTCTCAACAAAACTAAGCCAGAAGATCCATTTCAGAAGCACACTCAGGTCGGGAGTTCCTTTAGCATCACTTGCATGACAAAAGCAGAGACTTATCACTTAAATTACTTCAAGCCCCTTCCCCTTTCCCACTCAAGCAACAGTGTTGGGGAATAATTTTAGCTGCAAACTTCAATTAATTTTCCACTGATATTTTTATTTTAATCTGGAAAATGTTATCCTAAGCAGCATTAAAACTATTTATGAAATTTGGTCAGCATCCTGTAATGGACAATATGAGAATTACTCAACTGCATTTCTTAGGGCTGGAAAAAACAAAGTTCCCTCCCAAGTGAGAGTCACATCTGCATTTTTAGCATGGGCATGCAAGTCTTCTTTCTAGGTGAGGCACAGAAGCAGCCCAAATTTCTAGCAGGAGTTGGGAAGCAATAAGCACAAGTTAATTTTAAGACAAGTATTTGGAGATTGACGATTTATTTAGATTTCATTATTTTTAAGGACAAAGCCCTTCTGGGACAGTAACATTCCTTAATGTGAATATAGGAGTTATTCTTAAAGAGACTGTGCCTACTCTGCACCTCAGTACTTTCAATTGTGTTTTCCTTCCTCTTTAAAAAGTCTCTTGCAAAGGCAGCTTTACAAGTGGGGAGGATTTAGCACTTCTGCTCATCCCAGAATGGTTCAGAATGGTTTTCCCTTCTTCTCTCTGAGACATTAATGCTGCTCTCACTGTATCAGCCTCAGTTTGGAGGGCCAGTCTTTCAAGCCACTCTCGTTCTGAAAGGAGGTTCTCGGCACCGACTCCGCCTTTTTTATCTTCCAATCATAAAACGGTTCTATAGATGGAGACTGAAGAGAACTGAGTATGTGGCATCAGGGCACAAAGAATTGTGGCTTTCATAGCAACAAACTTCAACTGATCTTGAAGATAACTGTGCCAGCCTGGTCTGGACTGCACAACCATCCTGTGGATCATGACACTAGTGCTGTGCAGCAGCAGTGAAGAGGTGCTGAGACATTGCATGTTACAAGGCTACAGTAGTTAGGCTGAACTGCACTTTGTAATTACTTTTTTTCTGCTGCACATTGTAGATAGGCTATCAGAAAGCGGTAAGTTTCTGTAATTTGATGTCCAGCATTTCACATCCACTAACACTCCAGCTCTCAAGAACAGTCCATTTTCAAGACAGCATAAAGCACTGCTGGGCAACACTCAGTCTCATTACTATAAACCAAGTATATTTAAGGCCATGAGGTGACTTCACCAGTCAAACTGTAAGAATATTTGAAGAGGACTTGACTAAAGCAGAACAGGCATGTCTCAGAGTTGCTCTCCTGGAACACCTTTATTTCAAGGGCTGCAGTTTCTGGACTCAAACTACCTTTTCAGTGTGCCAGAAGATTTTGGCAGCACTGAGGTAAACAGCAATGGCAGCATGAGTTAGGGAAAGATTTAATGACTACACAAAGAACAAATACAGCTACAAAGAGCAATCTAAAAATAATCTGGCAGACTATGGCTAGTAATTGCGTGTCTTCTTGCAAGATTTTACTCTGAGGTTTTACCCCAAATGAGAAAGGGCCAACCACAGAAGCAGTGTTGGAGCCACATGGCAGGATACCACTCTCAGTGCTGGTAAGATGAAAGGAAACTCAAAAAGGCAAGCATCAGGAAAGCTTGATTGTCATGCAATTTTCATATCAAATCACAACTCTAATGTTAGATGGAAATCTTAGCTATATGGTTAAGAAACTTCTTTTATTTTGCAAAGTACAAAAAAATCCCTGGAATATTTTATTGGTCACTATGTAATTTAGCTCCTCACTCATATTTGCTGTTGTCATTTAACAGTGACCACAATAAATAATTCTGCTTTTCTTACTGCACTTGCTTACTACAATAAATGCATTTTTCATGTAGTATTGATGACCTGCAAACTGCAGGGTCACTGGGAGAACCCTCAAGGATCAGCAACTGGTTGTTTAGTAAAAGCTGTTTTTCTCTCAAATTTGCAGTGCTCAGAACAGAGGACATCAGGATCATCTTGTGCTGCTCAGTCCTGACAAAAAGCCCAAGAGGGCCAGATAGTTCTGGTTGTTAGCCAGGCCTACTAAATTACCCACTGGAACTTTATTGTGACAGTTTTCATGCAGTTGTTCATTTCTTACCAGATAAAGATATTATTTTCCAATAATGACCTTTCAGTAGCCTAAACAGACATCCCACAACGTTTTCTAGATTTTTCCAGTAGATATTTTCCATGGAAGAGCATTTGCTCAGAACTGAGCTTATGTATTTCCCATCTGCAGTGATGGGACATGGCAAATTGCATTTACTGTGAGACTTTTGTAACTCTACAGACTGATTCCTAGATGATCCCCACAAGAACTACTTACATGAGAATGATGCAGGCCTCCAAACAGTTCTGAAGATTCACCAACCATTCTGCTTAAATCCATTATTTAAATGGAACTCTCCTCCACTAGAACATCACTCTAAATGATACTGCTGAGACTCCAAGAACCAACAATGATCATATAGCAGCAAACAAGATATTAGAACTGATAAGCACTATTTATATGAAGCAATGTAACTTATAATTACATCTGGTAGAATAACCTCCAAATATACAAAATGTTCAGTCATTTTAATGTCCAATCCATCTTTGTTGATGTTTAAAATAGCCATAACTGCTTTTATGGAAAAAACAGCATTAGAAAATGATGGACTTGAAACTATTTGAAATGAGGACAGCCAGCACATGAATAGGCAAGAAAGAACTCATGACACCATTAGCTCCTCTGTTAGGTCACCAGCAAAACTGCACATCTTGATACAACAGTTAATACCTATGATACGGTGAATCAGCTGATGTAAATTTGTATAGTCAAGATCAATAAACAAGCTGGACTCCTCCAGCTTGAAAGTTGAAAACACTTTTAAGATAAAGTTTGTGAAACACTTGCAGTCAAGGCACACTCCACAAACGAAGTTTGCTGTACATACCATCTAATCCAGGTGTGTGGCAGCATCTTGCTTGTACTGAAATATTATATTGGTATCACAGAAAAGACACCCCACAAAGAGCTGACTTTGCTGTTAATAGTTTAAAAAATATTACTACAAATGTAATTTATTTATGGATCTGATGGATGTTGCATTTCACAGCCAACTAGTCAGGCAAACGAACAGGTTTTAAGTCACTGGTTAATGTCTAATGTGACTTGTTTTCATCAAGCAAAATAATTCTAATCTGTTGCAGTTACCTTTCATTAGGTCCTTACTTTGAAAACGATACCTTGTCAAAGATTTACTTAAGGTTGTTTGAAGACTAGTAATTCCTCCTCTTTCTCTTTAAAGAGTGATTCTAGCTAAATCTAATAATCATGAAAACCTTTAACATAAATCCCAAGTAAACCATCATAAAAACAAAAGCAAAAAATAATCCTTTATACACACCTCACTTCACTGAACTAGTGCAAGTTTACACAAACAAAACCTCAGCAATTTAAAAACACTTCAAAATTAGTTTGGCTAATCAAAATTAGGACACTGCTTGCCATAGGCAAGGAAATGCTGCTGTGGATGCTTTCTGAACCAAACAGCTCCCTACACACCTTCACAGGTGAGAAAAGAGCTGCAAACCTCACCCCTCCACCTCTTCTGCACAGTCTTTTCTCAAAGGACTATTGCAGTTTTGGAGCAAAGTTATGCCTGACAACAGGCCAGGTTCTAGGATCTCAATAACCCAGTCAACAGTGGAGATGGAGGGAAAGCACAAACATCTGGTGACACAAGACAACATGACATCAACTGGAACTCTGCTCAATATAGCAAAAGCTACAGAACCATTTCAAGGACTCCCCTTGGCAGTGTACTTTACATATAGTAAATTTTATCACTAGAATGACTCACCCAAGAAAAAGGCTTATTTCACCGAGATCAATTTAAAAAGTATTTACTGCTTTTTAATCTGTAGAACAGCACACCTATGGCTTAAGTGACCAGAATATTGACCATCCTTCAGTTTAGGGAACTGAACATTCTTCAGCCAAATATTATCCAGAGAAATTATTTTCCTTAGTTGTCTCTCCTAACGTTGCTCTTTGAGACTGCACACCTGCAAGGATGGCTCCCATCCATGAACTGTAAACATGGATCAGTTAATCTAAACAGGAATCCAAATGTCTTGAAATCATTTAAGCATAAATAAATAAGAAGGGAAAGACATGGTAATAACATTAAGCAGGAATCATCATTATCTAGTATTAAGACAAATTAAGTCATTCAGGTGTTGTCTCCCCTCTTCTGTACAATGTTTGACAGTGAAATCCAACTCACCTTTTTTGCTGCCTTCATCATTTTGTTCCTGCAGACTAAAAATGCACTCCCAGTAAAAGTTCTTAAAATAAAAAGCAAATCCTTTAAATGAAAATTTAAGTTTATTTTGAAATTTTAAATGTAGTTTCTATCAGTTTAGACACACAGTTTGACATTATCAGATCAGAGAATTTACAGTGACTCATAGATAAAAGATTTGGCTTTTACATTCAAATGTTAAATACTTCAGAATAGTTTTGTCTTGTTATTTCCAAACCAGAAACACTATGGAGCATTTTACTTTGCCTTTCAACCACCTTTGTTAATTATCAGACTTTTGATATCTGCTGTACTTGAAGGGGAATGTGCAAAACACCAAAGGAATTACTCTGTTTGAATGAAACAAGTACCTTAATTAAAGTTCCACATTTGAGACTCATCCGTGGTAGCATCAAAAGGTAATGCTAAATAGAAAGATGTGATTTTTTTTTTAAATATATCTTTTCCTCAACTAGACTGCATAACCTGACCAAGTTTCAAGCCTTTTTATGAAGATAAAAAGGTCTTGCTTATGTTAACATCATTCAGTCTTACAGTTAAGCAAGTTTTGTCTGGTTTTCATAATTATTTAGCAAACTATTATAAAACTTCATCACTATCCTAACACAATCCTTGTATTAATGTTCAACAACAAAATTCAATTTATCTATCTGACTTAATAGTGTTGATTTTATTGCTTACTATAGTTTATTTTCTTATTCTAGCACTAACTTGAAATTGGCCAAATCTCTTCACTGCACATGTTTTGTTTATCCAATTTGCCCATTCTGGCAAGGAGTGTGTCCCTCAAGTGTGTACAACATAATTAACTGTTCCAAAGTGAATGCCAGACTGCCACTCTCCAAGAGGGACAGCCTCCCTACCAAGCATCTGAGAAGTTCAAAACTCCTCCAGTTTGTAAAAACAATGTGAGCTCCAAAGCCCTGGGAAAACAGCTTATAGATTTTAGAGTATAACTGCTCTGATATGCTGACACAGGGATCTCACAGGAAGGTACTCAAACAGCTCAGATTCCTTTGCATACACCTCAGTATAACAGGCTGCTGCTGCCTTCAGTCAGCAGGTAGCACATCGTGGAAGATCTGGGACAATGGCAGCAACTTCCTGCTAGAATCAAGCCTTTGTAGTATTGATAAATTTGGGACAGGGGGGAAGCACAGATTTTTTCACAGGATGAAAATAATACATTTTCTCTCCCACCTTTATTTTCATTGATCATCATCAACAGTATGCCAGGAATGCTCCTATTGCCCAATTCCAGAAGTCCGCTGCTTTTCAAGCAGCACAGGCACATTCCCTGCTCAGGTACACACAGCAGCAAGTCTGAAAGGTCTGTTATAGTACAGTTTTAGAAGCCACCTAAGAAACACAAATGCAATCCTAATCTTCCCTGTTGGTAAAGTCTGTTAACCTACTTAATCCACAGGAATGATGATATGTAGCTTAACACCCAATGGAAAAAGTGTATTCATAAGCCTTTACAGTTCTGCCTTGATGCTGTTTTCAAGTTTGTTTTATTTACTCTTTTGGATGACTATAAATAAGTGTTTCCACTATGGAAAAGAAAGTTAGCACAGTACATTTTCATGACTGGGGAATGGATTTTTCTGAAGACACCTTCCAAAGGGCAAAAGCTTAGAAAAAACAACCTGAATGTTGAATTCAGTTCCTTATAAAGTCCCTTGTAAAAAAAAATTTAAAAAACAACAACAAAAAAAAAAATTAAAAATAGGAAAAGGAAGAAAAAAGTAAAGGAAAAACTGCAAGGCCCAGGATGATTTTATTGCTTTTCTTCAGTTTTTTTCCTTGGTCTCCTTCTCAGATTTTCTGCTCTCTTCGTTTACAGAAAGCTCTTCTAGTTTTTCAGCAACTTTATCAGCACTATCATTTTTGGGTGTGCCTGCTAAAAGATTGATTAGGAAAAGTGTTACATAGAGGCAGTAATGGACTTTTCTGTTACAGGGGAAAGAGCAGAGAAATGAAGGGTGAGTGGGATGGAGAGAAACAACTGGTATTCAGAACACGAACAAAAATAACGACATTCGCCACTGACCACTGGAATGACTCATTCCATTTCTTTTCCTCTGGCAACTATTATTTCAGATGTCAGGACTAAAGAAAGAACACTTGCATATGTTAATCACTACATGAGGGCCTAATTACAGGGACTAAGAAATGTGTAACATCTGGCCAGCTGTGCTGCTACCAGTAACAAGGTCCATACAGAATCCAGACAAGTCACCAGCTTCCTGTCATCATAACAAAAAAAAAGGCAAAAGTCCAGTTCCCCAGTTTGAAACTGGGAAATAGGAATTCTTATGACTGGAAAATTCTAATCTAAGTATCTTGAATAATGTTGATGCAGACCACAAGTAGCCTGTACTTAGTAAATACGGAAGTGTTTATTTGATATAGTGAGATATTTTGTCAGAGGCAATTCTACAAGGTAGTGCAGTGATCTATTAGAGCTGTAAATGAATGCTACAACTTCATACATATTAACAACAACAAAAACATTAAGTATTACACTTGTATGATTATATATTTGTGGAATGTGGGAAAGGGAACTGGAACGAAGAAATAGCACAGTGGTTGCAGTGTCCACAGTTCATTTGTGTACTGTAAACCACAAACATTTCCCCAGGAGCCTTTCCAAAAAAGCAATGTCCCAACAGCCACTGTAACAGCCTTCTACAGGAAAGAGGGCCATTGTCACTTGTGTGAGCTGTTACTCTTGCAGACAGAAAAGCACCTGAACTGAAGGCTGCAGTTCAGCACAGAGTGAGTCTGCTGGAACACAACCGTCCAGAGAACTACAACCACTCACACAGCAAGAAAATGTGGCACAGAGTTACACTGAGACTGCCTTACCTTTCTTTGCTGTCTTGCTGACTTCTTTCCTGCATTCTTCAAATTTTGCCTTGAATTTTTGTGCATCTGTTTCAGTAAAGAAAAAAAAAAATTTTCATTAGTTTTACCACTTCACAACATTGAACATCTCCAATCCTGAGGAAAGATACCCGAGGAGCTTTGTGTAAACAAAATCTGTAGGGAACTAGAGGTAATCTAGCAAATCATGCAAGATGCAAAATTCTTCAACCTTCATGCAAAACAGTTTATTTTCTTCAGCAAGTCCTACTCAAGCAGCTTATTTTGCAAAATAATAAAAATGTAATGCCAGCAGGAGCTGTTTTGTGGTTATTGCAACTCCCAGCTGCCTCCAGCCTACAGGAATAGAAATATTATGTTGGAGACTGCAAATAAGACTATCTGTATTCAAAAGATGGAAGATTAGCTTTGAACTACTATCNGTATGATTATATATTTGTGGAATGTGGGAAAGGGAACTGGAACGAAGAAATAGCACAGTGGTTGCAGTGTCTACAGTTCATTTGTGTACTGTAAACCACAAACATTTCCCCAGGAGCCTTTCCAAAAAAGCAATGTCCCAACAGCCACTGTAACAGCCTTCTACAGGAAAGAGGGCCATTGTCACTTGTGTGAGCTGTTACTCTTGCAGACAGAAAAGCACCTGAACTGAAGGCTGCAGTTCAGCACAGAGTGAGTCTGCTGGAACACAACCGTCCAGAGAACTACAACCACTCACACAGCAAGAAAATGTGGCACAGAGTTACACTGAGACTGCCTTACCTTTCTTTGCTGTCTTGCTGACTTCTTTCCTGCATTCTTCAAATTTTGCCTTGAATTTTTGTGCATCTGTTTCAGTAAAGAAAAAAAAAAAATTTTCATTAGTTTTACCACTTCACAACATTGAACATCTCCAATCCCGAGGAAAGATACCCGAGGAGCTTTGTGTAAACAAAATCTGTAGGGAACTAGAGGTAATCTAGCAAATCATGCAAGATGAAAAATTCTTCAACCTTCATGCAAAACAGTTTATTTTCTTCAGCAAGTCCTACTCAAGCAGCTTATTTTGCAAAATAATAAAAATGTAATGCCAGCAGGAGCTGTTTTGTGGTTATTGCAACTCCCAGCTGCCTCCAGCCTACAGGAATAGAAATATTATGTTGGAGACTGCAAATAAGACTATCTGTATTCAAAAGATGGGAGATTAGCTTTGAACTACTATCCCTGTCAGCTATGTTACACACTAAGAGTGTTCTACAACCTTACCAGAACTTGGTGTTCTGAGCATCAGCAACAGAAGATAATGCCTGTTGTGTCAGTACAGCACTCAGACTCTACCCAAAGGCTGGACTCAAGCTATTCCTGACTACAGGAGCTAAGAATGTATAATCTTCATTACATCTTGGTCTAAACCAATCCTTGATTCAACAATCATTCCAAGCAGCTGATCCAGTTACAATAATGTTTCTACACAAAGTAACACAAGCAACAAGAGACAAAAGCAGATTGGGCAAGGTGCTTCCTCCTAACACCAGTACAACAAAGAAGGCCATTTATGATGCCAGGCTGGTTTCAATGACCACACGAGGTCACTGTTGCCCCACAGGAATTCTGAAGGCACTATGAAAGGAGCCCAGGAAGCGTTTGTATGCTGCTTTTTCAAGCAGCTCAAACAGGAGATACTTCAAGGACAAACTTATGTCTGTTCACTTGTCATCTGCTTAGTCAGTACTGCAAAGGGCAAACAGGAAGAGAGGACTACTCCAGACAGAACATTACAATAAGCTGAACAGCCTCCACCAGAAAGAGGAAAAGACTTTTCAAAGATGAGCAAATAGTTACCAAACCCCTGTAATTTCCTATTTGATCATGAAGCAAATACTAAGCAAGTGGACCAGAAAGATTTGTTTGGCTAAACAATGATGTTGGAGACTAAAGGAAATGGAAACAAGCAAGATATACCAAGTTCTTCCTAGATGTAGGCAAATCCATCTAGTTTTAAAAGACACTTTATGATCCATCTAGGATACAGGGGAAAAGGAGACTAACACACTAAACTTGTGTGGCAAATTGTAAAGCAGGAAATGCAAAAACAGTATAAACCTTCCCCTCGTCCCAAACACTTACTTGATTTAATCCTAGCTGATCCATAGAGTTACTTTGCTGTTGTGGTACTCAATATAGTCACTCAATATAGTCACCCACCAACTAGGGTGATGGCTTTGACTAGCACTTTCCACTGAGAGTTCCATTTAATCAAAACAAAGAAGGTACTATGTAGTTAATTAAAAAAAAAATTCAGATGTTCTGCTAATGTAGATGAACCAGAAATATCAGATCAGGATTTCCCTGCTTCTAATGCACATCTCTCCTCCTACCTACCATTCAACACCAGAGAAAAAGAAAGCAAGTTGCATGTTAGTCTTTAAACTGCTTTTAGTTTTATTCTTATTGACACTGCTCTAGCATGAAATAGCTTAGGTTAAAAAAGTGCCTGGGGCAGAAACTACAAATATTACTATAGACCTCATAACCATAAATGTTGACAAACTGTAGTAAAGTAATTAACAGCCTTCTCTCAGATAAAGGGGTAATTAGCTACCACTACCATGCAGGGCTGAGATATGGCATGTTTAGATTGCAGTGCAACATGACAGTTTACAATCAGTGTAAGTTCAGTGCCAGTCCACTCACTCTCTGCGTTTAAAAACCGGATTGCCAGGAGTTCAGGCTTGGGGCTTTCATCTGCAAAGTCAGCGTGTGTGTTCCAGACCCAGGCCCTGTCGCTGCCAGCGTTAGGCCTCAGCTCCATTAAGGGTGTGACTGAAAAGAAAGAATTAAAAGATGTACAGAGCACAATAGCAACTGTTTGCCACACGGGCCTCCACAAATCTCACTGACAACAGGCTGCAGTGGTTATGTAAAGCACTTTACACAGAATTACTTTTGGATAAATAAGAGACAATGGTGCCCATATATAAGTTGCCTGACATCATCAAATGAAACAATGCAAGATCATTACTGTGTAAGAGGATGCTTGATTCCCTCCTGTTAAGAAAGCAAGGGTTTGATTTGTTTTTTAAACAGATGTCTGACATCCTAAGAGATGCGGTCACTAAGCACAACTCTGAAGTACAGGCAAATGATTTAGTGGGAAATGGCATCCAGACAGAAAAACAGCAATCACTCTTCTTTTACACACTGAAAATACTACCAAAAATCATTAAAAAAACATTATTCATTGAACCAAATTAATTTCTCTCCCACCAATTTCAAGCTGTAGTACAAGGTATCACAGAATTCTGCAGCACTGCAGGGTGTGCAGTGTATTCTCAATCCATTTGTTCCCTCCCAGTAAAAGGAGCCCTTTCCCTCCAATTATTTCACCTGACTGCCTGAAGAAGCTGAAATGTTACTTCTTACACTATTCTAAGACTTTGTACATTACAGACATGCAAAGTTAAAGCAGGGTTGTTTTTTTTTTTGCTTAATCCCCTGGGCCCTGTTTAGTTCAGGTTAAATCTGAAGTCCACTTCCTTCTGTGCATTTTTAAAATCTAGAGATCAAATTACATTTTGTTCCATTCAATGTTTTACAAAAATGAAGAGTCTTTTTGTCTGCCTGTGGACCAGCATAAACGCAACAGACAAACCTATTCTGAGAACAGCTTTTCCTGAAAAAAAACCCCAACAAGCTTTTGACATGAACACTATAAATTTATCAATTCTGTTTTGCATTAATTTCCCTCGATGCTTTAAGGGATAAGCTCAAGATTTTGGGAATTTAGTTAGGTAGCTGGACAGCTTGGAATATTAAAGGCCAAGAAAGGCCTGTGCTTCACATGTTTGCATTCTTCTGTGTAGGTAAGTGGGGTAGAAGACAAAACAGAGTTGGGCTTCTCAGCCCTTCCAGGGGCAGGCCTGGGAGGGGACAGGTAACAGAGGACACAATAGTAAAATGGACTTTAGTTGGTTGGTATGATGGGTGGGCACTAAGAAAGTTATAAATATGAAGAGATTGTTATTCTCTTTCTCTTTGGATCACCAGACCCCACCAGTAAAGCTGTTGTTCCTTCACCTCTGCAAAACTGTGATTGTCTCAATTTTCTGATCTCTTTTTCCAGGCAACACCCTAAACAAAGGGTTTATTCTTGCTGCTTGGTGACTACACTGCTTTCATATTTGCCATTTCATTTAAAACACAGGAACACCTGTGTTCTCTGAACAGTGACTCCGAGGGGATCTATCCCAAGAAAACAAGCACTACTGCTTCTGACTTGACATTTGTATTAAACTACTTCTTATTTTAAACTATCTCAGTGTAGTTTAACTCCACAGACCACTATATACTCCTCATATAAAAATTGAGTATTACCAAAGCAGAAGCATCACCAAATTAATCTACTTGTTGCAAGTTATGCTGCGTTTCAAGTCTTGCCCTTTCATGTTATTTTTATTCAAAGAAGATTCTTTCTTGAATGAGTCAGCCCAATAAACCACATTCATTTCACAAGCAGAGAAAGGCAGACAGATTAATTTAGCACCTCAGTATCTGAGGTGCTAACCACCAGAAAGATAGTTAAGGGATGGGTTCTAGCAATTCAAACATTTCGCTCAAAGTAATAAATTATTACATCGTGGCTTTTCTCACTCTTTTTCAAAAGCAAGCCAGCATACATTAAATTCTTTCCCCAAGCAGTATTAAGGCCTACATTTTCTATACTCTGTTAATCATTAAAATAAACTACAAACACACATTTGAAGCAATGCCTGTCTATCCCAGCTAAATTTTAAAGTGACTTTAGTTAGAGCAGTATTAGTGTCTGAAGGAAAAAAGCTCCAGCTTCCCTTCAATTAAAAATAAGCCCTCATGGTCTTTGGTGGCTGTAGCCTTGTGTAAAAAGCAAGAGACAATTATATTTACAGTCTAATATAAAATTTGATCTGTTATTGATGTACAGTGACTCTGTAGCTGCTACTAAACCCCCCATTGAGTTCTTAATCTACAGTGTGCAATTCTGTTTTTAAAATAAAACCAAGTATTGCAAAGTGTAACGTACTGTAATGGTTTGCACAGATTTTTAGGGTTTTATCCCTCCGCATGAGGAGGCGGATTGTTCCCTTCTCCTTGTGTTTCAGGAGTTTCACATCACCAGTTCCTCGTTCTTTCCATTCTGGAAGGTCGTTCTCGGATGCGAACCGGAAAAGCTTCGCTCGCCTGGGAGAAGAGAGGATTTAATTACTCTGCATGTAGAGACATTTACTGAAACACCACCCCTGACTCAACAGGACAGCTGCTCTGAAAAGCTACACACGAGAAGAAAGCAATTCCTTTCATAAGGGTCCCTGTTCTACCTGAACAAACAGATTTAGGAACTGATATGATGGTTTAAAATGTCACAATAAACTATTAGGAATTATGCAATAACTGTATTAAAATGCAGCAGGTTCCGGACACTCTCTGGGATGACAAATGGATTTGGTGCAGGCAATCTTTTAAATTCAGGCAGCCAATTAACAGGTTTTGCTATAGCCAGAGCTCTTACACATATAATGAATACAACTGCTTCATCTGCCCAGCACTATTAATTCATAAAATTTAGCAGCTTAACACTAAGTGAAGACTCTTGTAAAATTCCAAGCCCAGTGTTTGATCAACTATTAACAAAGTGTCTCACACTGGTGTCACTCATTTCCTTTTAACTCCAAAAGCCTCCTCACTGCTCTTCTCCAACCAGGAATAAAGGAAGCTTAGTGCACTGGAGTGAACACATCTGCTTCAGAACATCTCTGCTTAACCTTCCAAGACACCAGTGTGCCAAAGGAGAAACAGGAGGAGTTTGGGATATTGGTCAAAACTGACCCAGGACACAGTCAGAGCTCTGCTGATGGGGAGTTTAAGACACTTTAGGAAAGGAAGCACCTTCTTACACTACAAGATGTATATAGATGGAAGGGACAGGGACTTGTAATAAACCAGGTCCTTCAAGACAAAGTGTCAGACACTGGAGCAACCTACAGTAACAGATGCTCTGATGCAGATTAACTACTTGTACCAAAGGAAGTCATTCCTTCCAACTCCAGCTGGCATTCAGCAGCTTCTTCCCCAAGTGTAACTATCAGAACAACCAGCATTCAAAAAAAACAGGATTCCCTTCCTCCATCACCAATTTGTAAACATGAAAATTAACCTACAGAGCACTGGAATTTACACTGTTCCACTATTATTTCACTACCACAATCTTGTAAAATATTTTTTAGAATATCTTTTCACTTGATATTGTACATCACATACTGAGAGGCCAGAGGGTCTTCAGATTTTTGGGGCATTATAATCAATCAGCCCCCACTCAACCTCTGCCATCACAGTAAATACCCACCAAATTAATTACAGCTTCCTACAGCGATTATCCAGCTTTTGATAAACACAGTGGAGTTTAGGCCTAATAAACATTCAGGTAGTAGAAACACTCTGCTTACATCTTAAAGAGTTCTTCCTCATCCTCTTCCAGAGTTTTTATCTCTTGCTCAGGAAGGGAAACAATGGGCTCGAACTGAGGATCGTGATTGGAGTCATCTGTGTTTTCAGTGGAAGTGTCGTGCTCCTCATGTGCTTCCTGAGAAAAAGAACAGACACAAACCTTGCTATGTACCTGAATACTGAAATAGTCATAACTGTGTTTAAATTCAAAACATATGACTTTTCAGCAGCTACATCTTAGC
>VYZS01055881.1:259-24887 GCA_013400695.1 Neodrepanis coruscans
CTCTGAGACTCTGGGCACCTTTATCATAACACTCGCAGCTCCAAGTGCCTGACAATAAGAAAAGTAGACACATTCAAACAGGAATTATGCAGGAGTTATTAGACCTCACTATTTACTAAACTGAAGTTGGACAATATCCTGAGACTGTGTTATCCAGACACGCATGCTATGCACTGTGGAAAGGCACATGAAATCTGTCCAGCACGTAGTCTTCCAAATGACATAGGTTATACAGCAAGAAATAAGAAAAGATTGTCCACCACATAACTGTGGGTTATAAAACAGTTATACTCAGGAGGGTGTGTTGTTGGATCTCACCACACGGTCAACCTCTCTAGGAATCAAGAAGTATTTTTGCCAAGTCTAATGTGTCAAAACAGCCACAGGATAAAAACAAAAGGGAAAAAAAAATTAAGCAGTCAAAAGAGCTAGAAACAATCTGTTGCCTTCTTGATGAAGAGCTGGCTAGATACAAAGCCTACACTACACACATACATATTTTGGAAATAACACTCTAACGTAAAGCAAGATAGGTTTGTAGATTGTCTTTATTTGATTTAGGTGAGTTTTTAAAAATGTTGATTGACATTGTTTGTTTTCCTTTTGTTGTTCAGTCCAGCTTCAGAATAGTTGCGTGCTTCAGTCTTTAACCAATTGTTAGAGCACCTCATTAATCAAATTTGTTTGGCAAGAGAGAAGTAGTTATTCAGTACAATTTGAGATTGATTGTATTCCATAAATCTTCAGATATTTCTTCTCAGCTATAAGAGGCTGTTCTTGGACAGGTCTGAATCTGAAACTGGAATTATACACCAATTTAGTTGTAATTTATTATGTATATGACACTAACAAGTTGACATATAAGCTGCTCAAGCTCTGCTCAATATTTGGTTACGTACATTAGAATTATGCCCTGAAATTATGTACTAAGCCACAAGTGGGCCAGCTAAATTGCCCATATAAATTCCTACCACACATTCTGTGTCACACTATAATATGGTGAGCTGGGGGTGGGGGAATGAAATCCTGCTTCTTCTTGATTGTGGAATTTTGAAATTTTGACCTGTTACTCTCACCAAAGCTTTGCTAAAAATTGTTTTGTTCTATTAGACACCTGTGTCTTCCCACGGACTGGTCCTTCCACCTAATGAACTACATGACTGTATACCTTTTGAAGTCCAATCTCATGGACTGTACAAAGTCTGAATTTACACGCACAAGATAAATTCTATATATCTGAGAAATATCTTATAAAATCTGAGACTCTGAAAAGTACAAATTAGGGAGGTGATGTGATGGATTTGGTATTTAGACCAGGATAGAAATTTTGGCAGGCTAGGAGTTATCAGTGCTGACCTATTAGAGAGGTTCAACCTCTGCTTAGGGAACAATAATGTCCAATCCAAATATTGCCTTACCTCCAACTTTCCATCTAGAATGAGGCGTAATGAGAAGTCCTCGCCAAATAAAGCAACATTGGTTTCCAAAATGCACTTAATTCTCTTTCAATTACTAGCTGGCATGAGGACTCTGAGGCTAGACTGGGCTTTCTGTTGCATTTTGTTGGTGGCTGATAGCACATGAAGATTCCCATACTGATTTTATCCTGTCCCCCTCAAATGCAATACTGCTACTGAGATATACTTAGCCATGCAGTATTGCCACTTGAACCATGGTAAGGTGCTCACACTCTCAAGTTACCTGACATCTTTTCCAATTACCACACCAGCAGTGGTGGATATATTTGAATAATCAAGGAGGAACAGCCATCATGACTAGCTGTGTCACTGAGGTGACTTGTAACACTGATAAAGTGGCAAATTTAGAGATACAATCAATGAATGATCACAATGGTGCTTTGTCTCAGCCAATGAAAACACTTTTGGGATCTTGCTCTTACTCCTCTTGTAGGCAAATAAATTTCACACTTCCAGTTTATACTTTCACAATCCCACTGAAGCCAACACATCTCTTTACATGGTGCTATGAGTTTGGTAGATAAGTGTTGATCTCTGTTCTCACTCTTGTCTAAACACCATAGCTACCAAGTCTACTTCTGTAAGTCCAGCACAAGTGCACTGTCAAGGAGCCAGGCTTGGAAAACCAGATGTGGGAAAAGACTGGCTTAAACTTAAGCCCTTGTCTTACACACAAGCATGGATATGAGTAGCTCGAGCGCCACAGCACAACAAACTCAAGCCCACATCCTGTCTCAACTTAAAACACAAGTAAGGATATAGCAACAGCAATGGGTTACTTTAGTGATCCGTAAAAATGGCTTTGGATGGTAAGCAATTTTTTAAATTGTTGTATGTTAAAATCTTACAAATCACAGGACAGCTTAAAATCATGCCTTGTCAGGGTTCAGCTACCAAGAGCAATAAATTAACACAGCTTCAATGTGTTAAATTGACAGAAGCAGTTATCCGTTATGATTTAGTTAACTGGTATGGTTGATACACCACACAGGTATGCTCTCACTTTTCTTCCTTGTAACACCTTTGTTACTTCTATCAAATTAGTTTACATTCTTAAATTAAGAAAAAGTAAAGCCAACTGTGCCAATCCATCCCCACTTTGATATATACATAAATTCAACCAAATAAACAACATCTTTTTGTAATATTTTGTATTTTCAGCTATATGTGGACTTCTGTATTTGTATTTTGTGTCTTTTTTATTTTTTTCTGAAGACTCAAAGATTAAATAATGTGGGAACTGATCTTCATCTTCTCAAGTTGTGGATGTTATGACATTTTAGAGCAGTATCTAAAAAAAAATTCTGGTAATCTATAAAAGTAAATACAGAGATATTCTAATCTATCCTGCTTCCCATAGAATTAGAAGGCCCTAATTATTAGAAATAATATTTAGAAAGCCCTAATCATACCTTTCTTTTTGTACATTTTTGAACTTCCAGCCACAAGACGTACAATCTGCTTTTTACCACCTAGTACCACCCAGGAGCACTGGGTGTTACAGGGCTTGTTCTTCAGAGGTGTTCACTTGGTGGATTTTTGAGTGACTTACATTGCTGAGTAAGAACCTTTGTTTCCCCAAAAATCATGCAATTTAACAATAATTTTTACAGTAAACAAGAAGTGGAAATGGTTTAGGAGAAAACACATTTCCAAACACCTTACTGCATCTCTGCTAGTACTATTGTCTTGTCATGGTACATCATGTTAGCCATATTTTGAGAAGTCTTATCTTTCCAAAGGGAAACTTTCACTTTAATTTGGCAATGACCCAGGGTATTATGTGAGGTTGTTCCATGAGGTTCTCTCTCTACCATGACTTCTTCTTATCCTGCAGAATCTATCATGTATATCCCACAAGTATATTCCACAAGTGCTGAAATTGTACCTGAATTCCTTTGTTCAAGGAGACTGTGAGGATCCTCTGAAAACCTCTGAAATTGGTAATCTTTCCCTGTGTGTTCAAGGGGATCAGGATCACTGCAGAGGTACTGAAAACCAGACCTCTAAGATATTGCCAGCACAGAAGCTTGAAAATCTCAAGGAGAAACTTGAATCTAGGCACTCCTCGTTGTCATTTTTGTACAAGTGGTCAAATAATTAGGAAACCACTGTTTCTTTACACTGTATTGTATTTATTATGTGACATTAGATTCTGTTGTATTTTAACAGTATGTAAAATTCCATTGTGCCGTGTTTGTTTATAGTCAGTGAGGATTTAAAACAGAATGAACACTGGGCTGTATAAGATACTTGAAAATGTATATACTCCTTCTGATACTAAATATTTTAACAGAGTATTAGATGTTATTTTTTATGGTCTTTGCCTTTTATTAGCAACAGTTTCTGGGGTTTGTTTTTTAAATTGCACTAAAAACTATCCTTTATTTAAGATCCCCTTTTTAGCCAAATGGCAGCCACTAGGCTAATCTGATATTCCTAGCATGCTGTCAGCCCAGTCATCTCATCTGTGTTGGTTTAGCAAGTTAGTGCCTCAAATACCACCAAAGGTGGCTCTGGCCTGCATGGAAGTAGCTTCTGTAATTGCACCTTTAAACAAATCTTTTTTATACTGTTGTTTTTAATTAATAAAGAATACCCATATTACAGTTTGAATCTCTAAAACCCTTATAGTATGTTTGAGTCTGTAGAAATGTGAGGAATGTAATTTTCATTATCTTTATTGTGTAGCTAATTTTCATAGCAATTTCTTTGTTTTTCCTCCAGAAACAGTGAGTAAAAGGAGACAAAAGTAAGGCCCTAAATGTATACTTTCTAATGTCTGGAGATGTATAAAATGCCAAAAAACTACCACTGGGGGAAGAGATTCAATAATTGGTTAAGTGAGCGGAATCTACTATATGTCTCATATATACATATATATAGAGAGAGAGATGAGACATGTCTTATATGTTCTCTATATGAAACTCACAGTGTGTGTAATAAGGATGACTAACTGTACATCTTAGTGCCTTGTTTCTTGTAAAATGTTTCATCATCAATTATTAATTTCTGAGAAAACATATCTAAATATTGCTAATAGAAACTGTATATTCACAGACAAGTCAATAAATCATCAGCTATTATTACACATTAATTAGGCAAGATTTTTAGTCTCCATTCTTTCAGAGTTGTTTTCAAATAATGTCATTTAATTTACACACAACTGTGCTATTTCTGTCTCAAAGTAAACTCCACTCAACGCACGGAACAGAGTAACTTTCTTAGCTGCACTGTTAAATTTTGTGGGAGAAAGCACTATTTGTAAGTCCCATTGTACATATTCAACACAGAACTTTGTATTTGGTTTGATTAGATGCTGATACACTCATAGGTTCCTCTCAGATGTTCAGCCTATAAGCCTATTGACAGATTAGGTTTGAACCCAAATTAAGAATTAGCAGTTTGCTCCTGGGCAACCTGTGTCATGCATGGATGGGCAATACAAATAATCAGATTACTATTAAGAGCACCTTAATGATATCAGTTCAAAGTCTATACTGAAATTCAGGAAACTAAACCATGTTGTGACACATCCAGTGAAAGTGTCCCATCTATGAGCAGCAAGATGAATAGTGAGGTTTGAATATCTCCACAGGTGAGTCCTTAGGAGCAACTAGAGAAGAGGGAGGGCAAGTAGCAGAGAGGGAGAGCAACAAGTAGATAAAGACAACATGAGTTTTCTCCCTGCTCCTCTGGATATTTCTGCACAGACTGAATGTGCTGAAAGCCACATTGATATGGGACAATTTCCTAATAATGCCTCATCTGCCACACGTAGAATTTGGTCGTGAGTATTACAGTGTCCAGAGAAACTGGGACATGACCTTAAAGGCAGAGGGATTCATGCATATAAGACAATGAAAAAGCTGTTCAGGATCAGACCACATTTCTGTCTAATACAGTATCCTGCTCACAAGGGAAGCTAGTAACATCTGTCCAGCAAAAAGTAAAAATAAATGCAAGTTCAGATGATGTTTTCATTGCATGCACTGTTCCATGAAACAGACGCTCTGTGAGACTGTAGTGGAATCTTTGCATTTAATGGTCTTTAATGAATTTTTCTTGAAATCTGTCCAAGATATTTCTGAACCTATGTAAACTATCAGTAACTATGTGTTCCAAGGCTGAAATATAAGTAGAGTGAAGAAATACCTTCCTTTATTAACTCTGAAGTAAATTTATGCTATTTTAGCTTTCTGCCCTACTTTCCATGTAGATATTGAGTTAGGAACTCATAGGTCTTAAGACTGGTTCAGATAAGGTAAGGGTGAGAATAGCTTATTCAGTTGGTTTCTCTCACATCAACACAAGATTGATTTTTAATTGATACAGAAAAATATCAGTGACTTTCTTCCAGTACATTTGATCAGAAGACAACAAATACTTTCATGAGATCTGGAAGAGAAAAGGCAGCATAATTATATATAAAGCTAAGGATAGAACTTAATTTCTATACATTTCTAGGAAACGCTCTTCACTTAAAAATAAGGTTGCTCCTTTTTCTTCACTAGCTCGTTTTCAATAGAAAAGAACAATTCCAAATGAGTTAAAAATGCTGTTGTGCTAGATGATTGCTTTTGGCCAGCAGGGTGCTTCTCAAATAATTTCATCTTACTAAAGATTCACAGAATGTGATCATGGAATAGCAAAAGACAGGTCTCAAAACGTCTGTATATAACCTTTATCTTACCCCTTTTGATTCCAGACAGGTTTGTGGCTGATTACACCCTCAAACTCAACAGTTTTTCCTTGTAATCAAATCTACAGGATTCAGTACAGTATGCCAGTCAGGATTTTTTTTTTTCCAGCTAATTTGAATTCCATGAAAAGGTAAAACCATGAATTGAAGGACCTCATGTGACAAATGATTATAAACCTGGCTGCTTCCCTCTACCGTGTACCACCATATCCCTTTAGTTTCTAAATCATATGGGTTAGGAAGTGTTCACACTTCATGTTCTTGGTGGCAAAATGAAGAGAACAACACAAGCACAGTCTGCTTCAAAGAGGAAATAAATGTACCTATTGGTAGTAAGGGTATTATTTGTCAAACAGGAGGAAATTAAAAGACATAGTAGTAAATACAGACAAGAAGCTAATGAGGTTCAATAGCAATAAATAAAGCTAAACATAGTGGGAAAAGAAATCTTGACCAGCAGACCTAAACATAAGAAGAGAGCTTCTGAGACATACAACACAGAAAACAAAACCATTTAAAAACTTAAACTATATATTCCTGTTGCTATATACCAATGGTAAATTGTTTTTGATACAGAAAAGGCAAACATTAAAATTAATCATACCCTATATGTTTAGAAAGCAACAAGATGCTGGTTTATGGGTGATGGTTGATTTGTCATATGACGATGGCAAAGACCTTCACAGTTCTTTCTACAAAAAGATAACATAAGGTTTTCTCTAGAGGGAAAGACCAAGTTTGGAGGATTGTTTTTTTCCACTAAAATGTACAAAAGTCCCAGCAGGGTGCTCCTCAAAAGGTGCTCTAGCAGAGCAACCCTGAGAGTGTGAGAAGTGCGGGGCAGCCCCGACAGCCGCGAGGAAAACTCCGCAGGTAACCGGGGTGCTGCTTGTTCCAATGCCGTCCCGCTGAGACCAGGTGCCTTTTCCGGGGCATGCGGTAACGCGGACATGGGCTCGATGCAGAGGCGGCGGGTGGCAGAGGGAGACAAGCCAGGCCCCGGGGACGTGCGGAGTGACGGGACCCGCCAGGCCGGGCCGGGTCCTGCCCGCTCCCTCCAGCGGGCGGCAGCCGCGGGCCGCGGCGGGCGCCGCCGGGGCAGCAGCCGCTCTCCCAGCGGGGAAGAGGCTCCTCCCCGAGGAGCAGGATGGTCCCCGGGACCGCTGGTCTCCTAGGAAGCGTAGGGAGGATGCAGCACCTGAGCGGGGAGCCTGCTCCGTGCGAGCGGCTCCCGGATCCGCCGCCGGGCACTGGGGGAAATCGCGCTCCGACCACCGCCGGGGGGCCTCCGGAGAAAGCGGGGGAGGGATGGTGCCGTGGGGCTGGCGGTGCTGGGGCTCCGGACGAGGCTGGTTTAAAATTAATCTCCCCGCCGGTGCTGGAAGCCAAGCCAGCATCTTTATTTCGTTTCGGCCTAAGCCGGTGAGGGACTGGTTTATAGCGAAAGAAAATCAATCACTTCCCTAGAGAAATCAGCATTTCATACACATGGCCTATATATAGCCCGCTGTACTTTGCTTGCAAGCCGAGTGAGAGTGAGCAAGGCTTTCCAAATCCTTTGGCTGCTCCCACTCCATTAAATTCTAAGCTTTTGTGGATTTAACACAAAACCAGAACAAGGGAAACACACTGCAGGTGAAATCCTTAATTTTTTTCAGCCTGTGGAAGTGATCCCATTGATACTGGGCTCCAGGAAATCCTCCACAAGGGTCAGGACAGGATTCTAACCCACAGGAGATTTTGGCAGCCTCCTCTTTTCTTCCTACCCAGAAAGAGAAATTCCCTAAATCTCCATCTGTCTAGCATGTTTATTGCATGGCCTGGTCAGGGAAATTCTTGAAAGTCTTCAAGGTATTTGTTTTGCCAGGTTACGTCTACACTAAGAGAAAGGGTTATATTTCAGTGATAGTTGTTGCTGTCTTATAAAAACGTAGTTAGATAGGGCAAGATGGGAATGTCTGCCATACCTAAGCAAGGCTTTTTAAGAACTCTGGTTCTCTCATATAGGTTTTTCCTCATCAAGCCAGCATATATGAAAAATGCCAGGTACTAACTATCACATTTTAAAATCACACCATTTTGCCAATCCAGGCAAAACCTCGGGGAAATTCTCCCAGATTTTGTTTATCCACACAGTGCATAAATCTTTTAACCACTCCATTTGCCTGAGGCCACATGGGGGTTACACACTGCACATAAGCACAGGGAACATGCCGCAGCCTTAGGCAATCTGAATTGTTGAAAAAATTGTATGTAAACAGTTATAAACAAGTTTCAAGATCTCTATTAAATAAGCAATAAACTAATCCTTGTCATAGACAGATAGGCACCCATGTCTCAGCTGTTTAAGAGCAAATTGCGTAAGACTGTGCCTGAAATACCTCAATCTAAAAGCACCATCATTGTGTTCATGTGAAAATGAAAACAAAGACAACCAAATACTAGGGACATTGATCAGCGCAGATAACACTAAAGTACACAAAAAAATAACTGAAGTTCCTCATTCTTGATAGCATTCATATTTGGTTTTGGTATTCAGAGAAAGTATACCTGTACCTGCCAGTTCAGCTTCTAGGTGTTCTTGCTACAAATGTCCTAAATAGCGCCAGTTTAAATCACTGTTTGTAGACATGGGAAATTAAATTATATGCAGAGAGCTCAGCCATGAGTAACTTTTTCCCACTCCCAAACTGAGAGCTAAACAAAAGGGCTGTAGACTACACATTTTTTAACCCAAGGAGAGAGGCCAGGGAAGAGTGAAATTGCAACAACATATAAACTTGGAAAATCTGCTTAAATAGTAGGAGAAATAGCCCTGCAGGCAATCACCCTGACCCAATCTGACTTTGAGTACTGTGGGATTGGTAAAACAGCCACTAGAAACTGTCCCAACTAATAGCTGCACCCTGCTACCAGCTTATCATTTTGTCCTCCATGTGTCTCAATGAGATGGGGGTTAGTATTTAGGCTCCACCATGGTTCCTTCTCCAGGCAGTAGCCTTACTACTGGCCAGCAGAGCAGCCTCTGCCATTGCTGCCTGCAAGTCAGTGCTCTGCTGCCCACCCCATCCACGGTAGTACAGGCAGCCCACTCCCCCTTCTGCCTACTCAGCCTCTTCAACTTTTTGTGGATATTACAAATCCAATAGTGTCACAAGTCTGTTTTCTTAGGAGATAAATAAGTGGTGAACAGGATCCACGTCTAGTACCTATAAACAAAAGAATGACATACTATTTTATTTTATTATTTATCTTATTTTATTTTTTTTGCTTTTTTTTTTTNTTTTTTTTTTTTTTTTTTTTTTTTTTTGTTTCCCCTCTCTCTCTCTCTCTCTCTCATCTTGCCTGCCCAGGCATCATCTCAGGCATCAAAGCCTCATAGGCACACTTCTCTTGGCCCTCTATCACTGAATACAAATATAGTCTCATAGACCTTTATTTTGATTGGATAGCTGTAATCTAAAGGCTACAAGCAGGCATCAGCTGAAATGCACCCCACTCCAGTCAGCAGGTCACACAGCCTTTTTGCTGAGGGAAGAACCCTGAAAGGGGCTCATTGCCCCTCACTCATGAGTCCCTTCTGTGGTCTCTAGCCACTGAGATCTCATTAGAAATGGCACAGTCAAACCTGCAAATTTAACATAGAAATATTTTTTACATTCCAATATATTTATAATATACAAAAATATCAAGGAATTTTCTAAATTCAAGTGAGACTCTTCAAGGATTAAATAGTAAACTGTGTATAGTATAGCAGAATAAACTGAACAAGTAATGAACTATTCTCTGCTTCTAGTCACTTCGGGGAAAATCAGAAGACTGCAACGGGCAGGAAAGAGTAACATGTGGACTACTGCTATCCAGGCACTTGCACAAACTACATGAAGTCAAATCTACAGATACTATCAGTTTCCTTCACACTAACAGAAGAATCATCTGTGACAAGTTTTCTGGTTTCAACTCCCCCACCTTTCCCCAATTTTTGTTTTTAATAAAAAGTATTAGTGCCGAGATTGAAAAATGCAACAGATTTCTATCTCAGGTTCCAGAAGAGTTACTTGATATTTATTGTATTACTGAAGAAACAGAATGTAAACAAGTAACTAAAGACCGCTCTCTGTCTGGGTAAGTCTGGAGTGTTCCTGCTAGCCATTACTGCTTTCCACTCATTTTGTGCTACCCTCATCCGCGAAAGAGCCAAGCTGTTCCTGGGCTAAGTTAAGTTGTTTGATGAACATCTATAAGCTTGAGTCTACGTGGGCTCATTACCTTTGGCAAAGTCACGAAGTCACTTTGGCAAAGTTTCCTGAGCATCTCATGCCAATACCTAGCGCTCTGCAATCCAGGAAGGCTTATTAGCTCACTGCTCAACCAGGCAGAGAGCATGTAGCATCTCTTGGATGTGAACTACTCAGAGGTTACTTTGATAGCAGGATAAGGGAACTATGGGCAATGAAGCAATCGGTAGAGGAGATAAGGAAGGTAAGTGATTGGGAGAGAGCCTCTTTTGGCTGTTGTCTCACATTTCGTAGCTTCAGAAAAACATTCTGCTGCTGAAATACAGTAGTGACTATGTTGGATGCAGATGCCCAGTGGCAGAGCCAGGTCTGTTCAGCCAGAGCCCATCAGCTAGTCCCACTGGACCTGTGCCAACACAAGAACTTCTTAGGTTTCTTCCTCCTGCTCCTAAGTCCCTCGCTGTCTATGAAGCTTACTTGTCAATGTGCCAGTCCTCGTAATTCCCCAGAGGTGTTCTGATTCTGATACCATGCCCAAGCTGACAAGCCTTCCTGAAACCCACAGCTGTGGGAAACAGTCCATGCGAACAATCGGAGGTCATGCAGAATCTGTGAGTCTGAGCTTTGTGTTTCATTAAAGTGCTAGTGCTAATGATAGATCAGCTCTTTCCTAGAGATGTTACAGCCATGACCACTAGAAGCAGGTCCAAACCAGCTTGACTCTGCCTTCCTTCACTTTGCATGTGTCAGTACCCTCACACAAAGAGTGTATCACTTGTCTAAGCAGGAAGCATGAGGACATCTCCCATGCTATCAAGAAAATTGGGGCCAGAATGTTCAAAACATATAAACAATGTAACTCACAGAATTGTCCCTGTTACCCTACTTTCCATGAGATATCACGGTAGCTTCACTGCTCCATTGACATCCCCCATATACAGTTCTGAAATTACTAACTCCATACTTTCTTTCCTGACACTATTTTTGTCTGTCCCACAAACCTAATAGCAATTTCTGGACCTAAGAGTTTGTTGGATACACAGAGGTATCAAATCTGCAGACACAGTTAAAGGGTTCCTCCTCTGTACTGAGGACTTGGGGTGATTCCTGCAGGAAGGATTGTGAAGGACTCATGTCTGGAATGCTGCCAGGCTCTACTCTCTTTTCCACCCGTTTTGATACATCAGCAAAGCTATTGCAAACAAAATGATCAAGAATATTTGACTCTTTGACCACTGTACACAGAATTACCGTTGTGATGTTGGTAACACGTATGTTTTCATGATAAATTCCTTGCTTTTAGGTTTACAGAGTGTGTCAACAGTGCAACTAATAAACAAGAGACAGACATCAGGCATCAGATGAACTGGATGCACTCAGCAATGAGAATGGTGTGTATCATATTGGATACCACAAAAACCACAGGAGAAATGTACTAAGGGGAAAAACTGACGCACTTGTCACAGGAATACCCTACATATCTCTCTGTCTCCGCATTTCCATTCCTTCTGAGTAGTAAGAAAGCCAGGATTCATTGACTTTGAACTTGGACAGAAAAATAAGCAGGCTGACTCATCAAAGAATTGGTTTGTCCCTTCTCATGCAGTATAGTTCTGTGTGACTGAAGAAGATCCAGAAAAAACAGGCACAAAATTCATAGATAGTCTATATTTTGACAGGAAGTTAATTAGTATCTAATTCTCCCTTAGCAAAACGTTCCTTAGGGGATACCAAGCTATATTTAACAGAAATAAAAACACACTTTTAAATGATGATTCTGCCAATAATTTATTGTAGTGACAGAAACATTCGACTTAAGAGCAAGTATTCTAATTTTAAAATAAATTTTATTATGTCTTTTTCACAGAATCATAGATCACAACAGATCTCAGAAAGGTTGAGGTGGAAAGATGACCTCGAGATCATCTGAGCCCAGACCCCTGCACAAGCGGAGTCACCTAGACGCCATCATCCAGGACTATTTTCAGATGGCTCCTGAATATCTTTAATGAGGTACACACCACAACTTTCTCGGGCAACCTGTGCCAGTGCTCAGTCACCTTTACAGGAAAAAAGTGTTTATTGATGTTCAGAGGGAATCTCTTGTGTTTCAGGTTGTGCCTATTCCCTCTGGTCCTGGTCACTGGATACCAATTGAAAGAGCCTGGTTATTTTTGCAGTCTCCCTTCAGGTAATAATACACATTAATAAGATTCTCCCTTTTTCATACATGTCTTCATTCCTTTGCTGTATAAGATAGTCTTTATTTTCTAAATATAATCAAAGAAGCACTGAATTGAAAATGTGGTGAAGCTGACTTCAGGACTAAGTCCACAGAGCATATGTGAATGGACATTAGATATGATCAAAAATGCGTGATGATGATCCACTTGTGCTTTAAAAAGATTTTATTTTAACCCAAATGCTATACTGGAAAAGAATAAAGAACTGATTCAGAAAATGCAACTTTGGTGCTTAGAAGTTCTGCTGATAAGTGGCTTGTAGCAGATGCCTTGTTCTTCCTGCTCCCATGAGACAAGCCTGAAGCCTGGGACTAAGGAGGCCTAGTAGAGATGAACAGCAACACAGTCATGCCTCAAACTCTCTCCCCTGGCAGTAAGGACAGCAGGGGATGACTTCTGGAATGACACCACTTACATTGTTCCCACACTGTCTGTCAGGGTTCGACTGGTCAGTAAGAGGCATGTGAAGAGAGTACTAAAGCCCTAGTGGTGGGTGACTCAGAAACTACAGAATTCCAGTTGGCATGCAAGAGGGACTACTTGAGATGATTTCTTGTTTCTCTTTCTCACTGCAGAGGGAGAAGACCTTTGTTGGAACTAGCAGAGCAACAGTCCATTCTTTTTCCTAGGCAAAGATCTGAGCCATCTGTCTTTACTCCATAGATGATCACAGGAAGTAAGTCAGCTACTGGAAGGGGAAAGAGCAACAATACTTCAAATGGCACAAGCATTTGTGAAGAGTTTAGGAAAGATGGCAGATGACGTAGAGGAAAAATACCAAAACACCTGAAGTACTTAGAGCTCAGCTGAGGAGCAAGACACACTTAGAGATGCTGGTAGAAGTCTGCAGGTTTCAATAGCTCATTAATACATGTGTCTGCAATCTGCCCAGAGACAGGTCTCAGGCTGTAGCTACATTTTGAACACAGAGGACAAGAATATAGTAGATGTCTTACAGGCCCATCTTTTGGAATGCACAATGAATGTATTCTGCATTCCTCTACTAAACATCATGAGGGAAGGTAAGATTATCAGTGGTAGCACTGAGAAGTGCCAGTTCCAGCACAGTCTTTCTCCTTACAGGGAAATGAAGTCTTGAAGGTGGAAAGCTTCCAAATTGCTGCAGAATACCACCAGAAATCACCATTGCTTCATTTTTATTTCCTGCTGAGACTTGTCATCCTTAAAGCTATGGGAAATGTTATTGCACAAGGCTAAGGCAAGAAAATTTCCTAACCATGATGGCTGCGACTGACACTGTCTGAGAGCTCTTCATTCCCATATGGCTAAGGGTTATTCTAGTGTAGGTCCCCTACCCTAAAGAGATTTGCCAGGCTGTTTTGATTAATCTTGTCTCTCTTTGGTGTATTAGCCTCTAATATAAGGAATGAACAGGAATTAACACGGAGAAATGAGCAGCTGTCTAATTCTAAAGAAGTTGTTATATCTTATCCCAAAGAGTCTTTTTATGGAAAAAAAATCATGGTTATGTTATTCTGAATAGCTCTCTATAAGCTTTGAAGGGGGAGAAATGAAATATAGAGTTGAGTTCTGCTTTGGGACAAACATGCACTTTTTGCCTTATCTCCAAAGATTTGAGTGGAGGAAAACAGGATGTTTCAGAAGTCTGCAAAGTATCCACTGGATAACTTCATAACCCTTTAGTAGAGGTAGATATGAGCAATTAATTTCTGTATTGATTAGGTTTTTGGAATCTTCATGTTCCCCAGTCCACATTTTCTCCAGAGAAACATAAGTAAATCACTTTGTTGCTCCCATTTTACCTAACTTTCCACTGAAGAACTGACCCATGCTGGAAGAGAATTATTCAGCCCATCTTGAGGCCATGTAAGAATGCTGATTTCAGATAAGGTGCTACTAGTGACCAGAAGTAGTGCCTTTTACTTCAAGCAGAAAAAAACCCCAAAGTGAACTTGAATAAGGCAGCAAGGAGAGTTTTTTTCTGTTTTTCTCTCTTTTCTAGAAGAAACTTTTAAAGTCCTATATATTAGAATGGAATAGTGATTACTTATTACTAGCCTTTGCTGAGAAAAGGACCAGAATAAATGGACTTGCTTTGCAGAAAACAATAATGGTAAGTTTTTAACATGTTATTCAAGCACTTGAACAGGATACTAATGGAATTTTTGTAATCTGTCAGTCTGTCATCTGCCCATGGTCTGCACACAACTGGTAGTGTCTCAATGCAGGGATTTGAGGATCCTAGATTATCCTAGAGAGGATAATCATGTTAGACCCTGTGCCTCTCTTGTACAGAGTGAATGGGCCCTTCCACAACAGATGTAGTGATTAAGGATGACCTTAAAGGAAACAGCTCTAATCACCTGTCCTCTAAACAGCTTTGAACACTTTCTTCTCAACTTGTTCTCCCTTACTCTTCTCCAAGATTCCACTGCTTTAATCCTTTTCTTCCCTGTCTTCCCAGAAAAGAAGAGAGGATGAATTTTAAGAACAACAGGTACCATCTGCAGGCAGAAGTAATGCATATTGTGGACGAGGACTTTAGGAGGTGGCTACACACATATGCAGCAGAGGTTTTTTGAGTGTGAAATGAAACTGTCTTTTCACCAACATTCACAGCTGGGCAAAACAAGTGTGGCACATGAAATGATACAATCATGAGTTCCTCTTTTTGTGACACAATGATCTGTAGACTATTCCTACTTCTGTCTTTGAGGCTTTTATAGCTATGTGCCTTCTGTGTCTGCCTCCCCATCACAGACCATGATTTCCCACAAAAAGCAGTGCAAAGGAAAGAGAGCATGGCCAGTTTCCTTTCCTTGGTCAGATAATAATGGAAGAAAAGGAGATGAGATGTTCCCAGATGGAGTACCTGTAGAGAAACAACTTGTAGATGTATACAAGTGGTACAAGTTTGTCCTTTCAATAGTGGGTAAGACCTTGCTTAGGAGATTGGAGCTCTCTACGGTATTTACATAATAAATAAATAAGTAGATATAAATATAAATCGGACAAAAAATAAAAAATAAGAATCTCAAATGTGATTGCTTAAATGACTATACTGAAATTTCTGGGAGCATATTTCCCCCAAGAGTTCCACACAGAATAGTCTTATAAGACAAAGATTAGGAAAAAGACTAAAACTAACATTTTTCTCACTAACTATATCTGTCCTCAAAAGTTACAAGAATATGACTAACATTAGTAGATCATGTTGGAGTAGGAGAGGAAGAAGGAAAATGTATGCACCGTATCATTTTACCTATTAGTTGGAAATTATCTCTTGGTTCAATTGCTTAGAATACACAAAAAGCACAAGTTACTCTGGTAATATTATAACCACTTAGAATGATTTTTTTCCTAATGTTAGCTTCTTTCACAAAGAACCTAAAATAAAATTAGAGTTTCCATGTGACTTTCTCTCCTTAAACATACACAGTGATCCTCTCTAGAGCACAGGTGAAGAACAACAGAAGCAAACGTTCTGAAAATTCAGAACTAACAAGTTTGCAAAAACAGCATTATTGTGTCCTTCTCACCATGAGTAGAGATTTGTGACCGCAGGATTATGTTCTGCATCACCTACCAATTTTTATATACAAGTCTTTTTGTCAAGCAATGGTTAACTACAACAGGAAACGGATTCAATTTCCAGGCATACATGCCAAAACGCTTAAGATATCTTGAACTTCTTACTCCTCAACCAGTAAAATTTATCTGCGTATCTGGGCACTCAGAAGCAAGCAAAGACTTTCCATTTGTAAAAAGTGGTGCATAGAGGAGATTTAGAGAGAATCCTTGAGGAAAGACAGTGCAAGGAAACTTTAACTATCAGTCTTGGTGAATAGTAGATAAGCTTCCCACACTATAGTGACTCTATCAATAGTTCTGGCATAGCTCTCCAACTCCCCTGAAAGACAGAGGGAGCCAGATACAACCTCTTGCCTGAATATGTCCCTGCTAAGAATCCAGGACTGAAGTCCAACTACTGCCCAAGGTGATCTCTTGCCTCAGAGGGATATGCAAACCTAGTCCATCCATAGGGGCAGTCACAGTAGTGTAGTCAAATACTAGCCATTTGTAAAGTCTGCTGTTCTGCAGATGCCTCTTGCTTCAAGGCATGGGAAGGGTGGGGGGAGAAATGTGAAGCATAGACAGTACTGTTCCACTGTTCTGGTACTGTAATGTTCTGGTACAGCCAAGTTGCACCAACTAGGACTCAACAGGCACACCTTGGCAAATCATTCTGACATTTGGCAGCTGGTCCTAGTCATCAAATTTAATGGATGCCTGCCCCTGGGGTAAAGTGACAATGCAGACAGTCCTGTATCGAGGCAGAAACTGATACCTTTGGTACCCTTGTAATGCTTGTTTAGGGCTGCAGATGTGACATTGCAGCATAGAATAAATATCATGGATTTGAAAGTGGTGAACATCACTTGAGGCAAACAGCACTCTTGGCAAGACTCCTGTCATGTCTCCCAGCTCTGAAATTGGACAGGATTGTTGGCATGGTGCACTCATTCAGATCCACACATTTAGGCATGGCCAACAGAGGAGATGTTGATGACAGATGGCAAGTGCCAAGAAACAAGACTGATGACTTCTCCTGAAAAAGTGAACCAGATAGCTGACGCCTGACAAGGCTTTGCAGAAATGGAGATGGCACCCCAAACCCTTGTTCCAACTCAGCCAGCTTCCTTCCCCTGAAAACACTTGCCCTGTTGGCAATGCTTCAGAGAAGACAGTAAAATTTATTCTCAGGTTATGGGCAGGCGCTCTTTGGGAGGGGGAAGTTTAAGGCTGCTCCAAGTATCTCAGCAAGCTCTACACATCATGACTGGGAACAGATGTAAGGACATCCCCGTCCAGCACCACCTTTTTGATCATCCACTTCACAGCCTGGCATTCATTTCTATATCACTCTGCTCCATATGGCAGAGGCTCCTTCAGGGAGTAGCCTTGTTTGCCCTTCTTAGGTAGTCTCTCATTGGGAGCTGTGGAGAGGAAGCAGGTTGTGCAGAGGCAGAAAGTCAGTGATGAGGCACTGTGGGATTGGTTCTAGCCAGCCACACACAATCCTGATGCCTGTACTGTCCAAGTGAGTTGTTCCCACACCATAGTGACTCTAGCAATAGTTCTGGTGTAGCTCTCCAACTCCCCTGAAAGACAGAGGCAGCCAGGGATGACACGAACTGCTGTTGCTTCCTATCAGATGTGTGAGCTTTTACCTGATAGAAGAAATAACTTTTATCTTACACAAAACCCGGAAAAACATCAGGACAATCCTCCTAATGGGGCTTAGTTTTGCCCCCTTTGATTTTTAGCAGTCCTAAGCCTCTTTTGGAAAAGCTCCAACTAGTCTGATGAATGTGAAATTCTCGTTTTACTGGTCAATGCACCAGGCAGAGAAAGGTGGGAGGCAATTTTCTGAAGATGATATGGTTGCCATACTGTCATAACTTGGAGCCCAAGGTCAAAGAAGGAAGCACTTGGTGCTCCTTTGTTGTGTCTCTCAGAATAAAACATTTTCTATACTTCCTGGAGGAAGTGCTACACACAATTGTATATGTGTCCATAAAAATTCCCTTAACTCTGAGCCTTCTATAGCTGTAAACAGAAATCCACATATTAATGATGTTTCCTCTGCACATAAATTCTAACTTTTGTAACAACTTTTCTGATAGCACATCTTTTAATTCAGTTACAGAGCTGTGTAGCAAGCATATTTTCTATTCAGTGGAGTATGTTATTACAAACACTTACTTATAACAACGTATGTGTTTTCTAAATGTATTTTCCTTTGGGCTTAAAAGTCCAAAGTCAGTCAGTCAGTTTGCATGCACCCCAAATTTCTGTAAATACAGAGAAAGAGAGCATATTGGTGTCTTTCAAGTTAGACATCTGTTTAGAATGTTTTGTGACCATGCTAGGTCTTAAATCAATTTGGTTATAAAAACAAATATTCTTTACAGTATTAAAATAAAAGAACGGGGATGATTTACTGCTTGTTTTTAGCAACTGACTTGTCTGAGAAAAGATGGATCACATGGAATGAACTGACTGAAAAATTCACTGACATGACACAGTTAGTTATTGATTTTTATGTGCAGTAATTACCTGTAAGAGCTCTGCACTGCCTGTTGCTTTATCACCATCTTTTAATACTCAAAGAAATCAAATCTGTTTAGGTGACTGTAGGATTTCTTACAATAAAATAATAATATAACAAATCATATTTGATATCTCATAATGTCTTGTTATTAATATTTTCTTACAATTTTCTTTCTCCGTACTCGCATTGGAAAAATAGAGTCAGAATTTAGATTTCTAAACATTTTTTCTTCTTTCTCCAGCCTCTATATGAGTGAACGAAACATTTCTCCTTGCATTTTGCTGCAGCTCACAGGTTCATATGGACTTCATTGTAAGAAAGGTATGGGGAGTTGCTAGAAACAGAACTGGAGCACACCCAAGCATGCAAAAAGTGCCACAGAAGGAAGCATGAAGTATCTTGTTACAGACACTCATTCATCTTTTTCACCTGCATTTAAGACACTTCATTTTTCTTTTTCATCTCCCATTCGCTGGTGTCTTGTAAACGTGCTTCTATACTCTGGACATCCACCTACAGTTTCTGTGCTTGACATCAGGTCCTACCATCACTGAAGTCAAGTTTTCCCTTGGTGGGGAAGCGAAAACAAAAGTGACTGAGTTTCAATTCCAAGGTCACTGTCACTTCCAGAGTGATATTGTCTGAGACCTTGGATCTACTGCTACTCCAGCCACCAGCGAGCAGTGGTTTCAGCCTTCTTTCCCCTATAGCTTCCAGGCCAGCTTCTTGCTTAGCAAGCAAGCAAGCAAGCAGCAGTCCCTGCATGTAGGCAGCAGCAGCAGCAGCAGCAGCGCAGCAGCTTAAGTTCCTCTTTCCCTCTCTGCAGCTTTAGGAAGCCTTTAATGAAACATCAGCACCACAGCCTTACCAGCCTGCAGCCCTCTGAAGACTAGGAAATATAAACAAAAGTAGCTCAGATAACGAAATTTTTGTTGCTGTGTAACAGTCAGCTGAGATTAATAGAGACAATCCTTAAAAGCATGTAACTTTAGAGGGGTACCCAATATCAGTAAAAAAGGCAACAAACAAACAAAACTCAACCAATCAACCTAAATCCCTGGTCATGAAGATGCTCTTTTGAGCAGTGATTTGCATTTATTATGATCAGTTGATTAAATTTGGGCTAAATCTTGAGTGAGGACAGCTTGCAGTTTAACAAGAATGTTATCCAAACATCTTACATGCCTTTTCTAATCCTTGAAATAGCATATGATAGTTCTTAAACACTCAATTCAAAGAAAAGAAGGTAATTTGAAATTGTTTGAAATTGCTAGCTGGAGACCAAATGTTTTTCAATTACTTTGTACTTTCAAGAGTTTATAAAAGCAGTATGGAAAAAATAAGAAGCCAGTGTTGCTTCATGAGGAAATGCTTGTGTTTATGAGAATATTAAGAATGTCTGTCTCTTTTTTAAAATATCATGTGTCATTTAGAGGATCAAAAAGAAAATTACATTGGCTTCCAGCTCCCTGCTAGCTTCCTGCACACAATCACCTCCCTTCCCGATAGTCTAAAAATAATGGGAAATACTAAAAAATGAGCAAAAGGACACAGATGAGAAGTCAGTTACATTGAAAATTCTGTAACGTTAGAGATAAAATGTATGTTCTGGATATGCAGGTGCTTGAAATAATGCTGGACATAGGAAGATAGATGAAGACTAAAGTCTATAATTATTTTCCAGAAGTGAAATACGGTTATGTGAGAAATCGATGGCATGTAGTCTTGAAAATGAAGGTGTGAATGAGTCTAGGTTCAGTGTTCTAATCAGCCCATTGAATGAATATACATTTTCCCCCAAATAGAAGGAGTGTAAGGAGAAAGAACACTGATATTTCAAAGTTTTGAAACTCCATTCAGGCACTGATTTACTAAGTGGATGAAGGGTCTATAAGCCACCTCACAGCACTGTCCAGAACCTTCCATTCTGGTCACACAACAGTTAAGACAGCACAGGTCTCTATCTTCCTACTTTATGTGCACTGCAACTACAGCCATTTGTGTGTCCCTACATATATGTGCGCATTTGCGTATGCAAGTCTGTATGTCATCGCACTGCTAATATAAAATCAGTATCTCCTGATAACACTGGTCTCAGCCCTAAGAAATACTGAGCTCTGCTTTCAGTCCTGCAAAGCACCTAGATGCATTCCTGAACATAAATGCTCATGCCTGTGGCTCAGGTCCCAGTTTTGTTGAGGAATATTTTTCGTCCAGGGGGCTCAGCTTGCAAGCTGCAGATTGAAATGGAGATTGGGTTCTGAGCTGGAGACGGAGACAGCAGACCATGAACTGCCAACTTTTACAATAAGAAAGGACTTGAAGACAGGTGATGCCAGCCAGGTGAACAGACACTAAGAGACATATCAGGAGCTGGGAATTGCCGACCTTTTTGATGACAAAGGACATGAAGACCTGTAACACCGGTGAGGTGGACGGACATGGAAAGGGGCAGGAGAAGAAGTATGAGGAGGAAGAAGGGGACTGGCATGCAGGAGACTCTGAGGGAATAAAAGCCAAGGGGTTCTTTGGGTTGGAGGGCTCCTCAGCAGGCCCGTCTTGAGTGTTGCTAAGTGACTGTGAATGAAGTAGTAAGGGAATGAAGTGCTTTGTGGAACCTGACATCTAAGACTCTGCTAAGGGAAACCCGAGGTTGAACCAGTGAGGAAACATGGTCTGGCTGCGTGAGAGTGGGGTGTGTGGGGAGCCAAGCAGGATGCCAGTCAGCTCACTGGAACTGCCTGCTATGGAGGATCTTCAGTCCCAACAGTGAAAGTCTCTGGTGTTGTGTGACTGCCAGTGAGTCTTGTGAATCGTCAGACTAGCAAGCTTCCTTAACAATTCCTCCATATTCTCTGCAGGAGGAAGCAAAGGAGGAATAAGAAGGGCACTGACCCCCTGCATCTACGGTGAGTGATGGAACTTATTGTTCCATTTACAGTTCCATTTTAAAAATAGATGCTGGGCAAGTAAGCAATTAAAATTCAAGAAGGAAAGCAGAACTATCTGGCGGTCGTTCAGTAAGCCTAACTTGTATAAAAATGATCTGCACATAGCTGGTATAAGTATAAACAGTCAGCAGCATGAGATTATGAAAAACAATTCTTGCCTGGCAAATGTAATTACTTCTAACAAATTTAAAATCCAGGGAGTGAAGAGAACACAACATGAATGTTCTCTCTGTAGACTGGGTCATTCAGCTGTACATGGAATAAGCATCCACAAAACATCTTAACCACTGTCTTCGGATGTGTCAATGCAGACAGGTGCAAAAAAGTTCAAATTCCAAGCTGGACATTTGCTAGCTTGGGGCCCCGTTCCCAGTCAAACAAGTTCACTATGAGATTTGTTAGAGTAACCTGTATGCCATGTGGTGACATTGCTTCTAAATCAGAGCTTGTTCATGCCTGATCAATGATCTCTGTCACACACCAAGACACCTCCTAGCTCCCTGGCTCTCCTCTGTGGCACTGAGTTCATCAGGGGGAGCAATGAACAATAGTCTTCCTATGACTGTCTTACCATTATCCAGAACATCCTGGGCTCCACCACCCTCACTCCCCAAATTCTCTTCTGGGTAAATCACTCTCTGTCAATGGCCTGGCAGCAGAAGCACCATTGTTCCGTCTAGTGGAGAGCTATTCAGTGTTGATGGCCTTTGATTTCTGTTTCCAAACATAGGCCTTGTCTCTGCCAGATAGGATTTTGCTGGTAGGGTTATGCTGGCAAATCCTCCTAACATAAGCACAGACTGAAGTCCCCGAAGATTTATTGTGGCCCAATTGGTCTAACTGACATCAATCCTGTGAATATAATAAGTGCAGACAATACCAAAACCACTCAGAAAAAGTCCTATATAAAACAGATACACCAATTTACAGTGAAGGTTACAGTCGTAAATAGCATTCAGAGAAAAAGTAAATAACGACATTCATAGTTTGGCACAGACATGTTGCCAATGTGTCACATCCTGATAGATTGGGGATATGTCTGTGTCAAACTATGAATTCCATTTCTGCTTTTTGAGTGCCGTTTACAATTGTAACTGTCCATGTGGATTATTGCATCTATTTTTATAGCCAAGGTTCTGTCTGGGAAGATGAAACAGAGCTATCAACAATACTGACTGGTTCTATTTTTCTGGAACAATAGTGTTCCTGTGAGCTGGGCTCTACCATTTTTATGCACAGGACAGGAGATCTGGGGTCCGGGCTGCCTCCACGTCTTGAATGACATGGACAAATGACATAGGGAAACTTATTATGTAGGTCCATTTGCCAAAATGTGGTCTCCCTGCTAAAACCCAGACAAGAGCAGTCAAGCCAAAGACTTAATAGTGGTCATAAGGTCAGGTGATAGGGCAGTGCAGAGAGAGACAGGTCTGAATAGCTGAGAAAGCTGGGAAGCCACAGAAGTACAACTATGGAGACTGTTCATTGAGCTGGGGCCACTGTTGTCACCACTGTCCAGGGTGAGAGGGGAGAAGGCTCAGGTACTCTTTAGCACTCCTGTTCTGCTCCTCTTTTCCCCAGTAAATTTGTGCCCAGGCAGTGCATTTTCATTCAGTCTGTTTCACAAGCAACCTGAGAGTAAAGCTTCACATGGATGGAACAGCTACTAGGTCATTCAGACTAGATACAAGGAAGAAAGTGTTTTACCTTGAGGGTAATAAAGCACTTGAGCAGGTCGGCCAGAGCAACCTGTGGGTAAATGTCTCAGGCACGGGAATGTTCAAGGTCAAACTGGATGAGCAACCTGATCTAGCTGAAGATGTCCTTGCCCATGGCAGGTGGGTTGAACTAGATGATCTTTAAAGGTTCCTTCCAACTCAAAATATTTTATGATTAGCAAAAGTTGACTTCTTTGCTTTCCTGTATGTATAGAAAAGCATATATATATATATGTATAATATATACGTACATATATGTATTTTTATTATTCCTGCCACCTGTATCTTGATAAATTGGACTTTCCCAGAAGGACTGTTTGTGGACATAGATTTTAGCCAGCTGAGGCCTGAGAAACTGAGGCATTGTGTCTGGGATGAAGCCTGGGGATGTCAGGGTACTACTATCTGATGGGTGGTATCTGCCACTGCATCTGCACCTGAGAGTACACCTCAGCAGTCCAGATCTGAGGAGCAGCAGTTTCCTACCACAGCAACCAGTACCAGAAGTCTGGTGGGGGTTCAAAATTTGGATCTCCTCGCTAAGGACTGACACCCCACCAAGGAGTGGACTGTTTTCACTTTCTTACCTTGGGCTTCCTGCATCAATCTGCTCTTGTTTTGTCTGTCCTCCCCTGCAAGTGCCACTTTACGTACTTACCAAACCCCAGCTTCGTAACTGCGCTCACCAAAGGCCTTGCCGCTTGACTGGGATCCTGTGCCGATTCCAGTCCAAGCCAGAAATACGTCGGAGAAAATTCTGGGGAAAAAAACCAAACCATATTAGTTAAAGAAATTATCCCAGCAATTACTCGGCTTCCAGGTGAAGCCCGTGCATTCGGTGCTGCGCGGGAGGCACCGGTGATGCCCAGGGAGGCGAGGAGCGCAACCACCCCGGCCGACGAGCAGCCGGAGGAAGCCCTATCCGGAGGCAACGATGCTGCGAAGACTGAGGCCGCTCCAGACATCCCGGAGGCGGGGAAGGACCCGCCCGGTACTTTTCCCTTTCAAATTTTCGAGATAGCCGGACTGCACGGCGGCGCGGGCAGGTGCACCGCACCGCGGGGAGCGGGGGCCCGGCTCGGCCCCCACCATCCCTTGGCAGGGCGACGCGCTGCACCGGCGGGAACGGGCTCTGAGCGCCGCGGTCCCGTCCGGCGGATCCCGATGTTCCCGTCCTCGCCTCCCGCCCCCGGCCGCCGGT
>VYZS01055884.1:0-11717 GCA_013400695.1 Neodrepanis coruscans
GGGGACCCATCTGCACAGGCGCAAATTGGGACCTCCTTATAAAAGGACTGGACGGCAGCCATTTTGCTCTTCTTCGGCTTCGGAGACCTTAGGGGTAACATCGCTCTTCTCCGCTGCGCCGGGACCTGCTTCCACGTGGAGGACGAATGTCTGTGGCTTCTCTCGGAATCTCTTGTCCAAAAGCGCTAAATTTGTGGTAAAACCACAACAGTCCTCATACCCAAACAGAGCATCATTTTATTAAATATTTTCTTTTTGCACTTTTTTTTTTATTTTTAAGCCTACCTCCTCTCTGCTTTTTAAAAATTTTCCTTTCTCTTACATTTGTCATTTGTGTGTACATTTTTGAGTTTATTAACTTTCTCAGATCCTCTTTTACTGCTAACTAAAGAGCTCACTTTACAGCAAGTAACATTGTTATTACAAATGATTTCTTGCAAGCAGTGTGCATCAGGTCACCAAAAATAATGAGAGATTTTTATTTGTACAACAGATTGCCAAGAACTAGGCATTATAAAAATATAAGTTGATTGCTTGAGATGAGATGAAAAGAAGCTGCACAAAACTCAATTAATTTCCAAAATAGTTAAGGAATTGAAAAAATTTCAAAAACAACAATAATGAAGAAAAGCATTTTTAATTGCCATAAAACTTTAACAAGAACTTGGCCATTTAGTCTACTGCTTTCATAAACTTGCCTATTAAAAATCACATATTTATTTGCAAGAATCAAAATAATTGTTTGATCATGTGTATTTGTTAAATCAGTTTTCTGTCTCAATAAACTTCAGATTGTGTATTTAAACTTATGATATCGTTTACAGACAAAAACTGTGTTAGTCTCTCTTCTACGTCTCTCTTGGTGTATTTATTTTTCAGGAAAAGATTATCATTTAGTTTTCATATACCTATCTATTTCATCCAGTAGTTAAGTTTATGGGTTTTTTTTTGTCTGTGTGATTCTTTCTTTTTTATTTTGAAAAAGTTTCCTTTGAAAATTCACTGCTTCCCTCCCCTCCACCAGCTCTGTTATGATTTTGTCCTCTCCTCCCTGCTATTTTCTATTTTATTTCTGAACCATTTCATGGCACCTCCTCTGTAATTCCTATTTGCTCTTCCACTTTTCCACTCTGCTACATCTTCAGTTCAGTGGAGAATTTTTATAGTTCCCCTAAATCATAACTCTCAAGAACAGATGGATAGGGACAAACCATTAAATAATGAAACTAGACTTGCTTAGACTGGTTACTTTGTACTCTTTATGACCTTAGTTTTTTAAAATGGAAAGTTCTTTCAATGTCTTATTCCGAAAAACAAACTCAATATGAAAGGTCATCCTGGACTGATTGCAGGATCAAGAGACTAGAAGATGTGGGCTAAAAAAAAAAATCTAGCTGAATTCCATCCCCAGTAACTTTATCTTAAGAAGAGAATATAAAAATATTTGTTGTTGCATAAAGTTTCAGAGCTAAACTCTTTCAGTCACTAAAGTTTCCATACATAGTTGTTTTCTTTTTAAATCTTGTAAGTTAAAATTGCTAAGGAATAATAATGAAACAAGTAATTTTCTGACATATCAAAAATTTATCAGTAAAATAATGTAACAAAAGATAAGTTAAAGAAGGGAAACACATTTTCACTGTAGCCATTTTGTCATATATTCTATTTTAGTGAAGCTCAAGCTGTAATAAAACATTGCATCTCGCAATGACAGTTTCAAATGAACATGTTTATTGAGATAGACAAGTACATCCCTAAGAGTGTTATTTACTTCAGGTGCTGATATACAGTACCAACTGTTGGATTTAAACAATCATTGCAATTGAAAACAATGGGAATTTTTCAGATCATTCACCACAATGAGCAAAGCTAGAAGCATCATAGCATAACATCAGTAAAGCAAATTTTTTTCAACAGCACAGAAGTTTGAGAGAAAATTCCCCAGCAAAACCAAAGACTTCCATTTTAGTGTCTATTAACAAAAACATAACACATTCAAATTAAATGTCAATATTGTGATTATAGTTTTTAAGAAAACTTAAAGAAAATTTTGCTTTGAAAAATCAGAAACTAAACTTTAGAGGCTTGTTAAATTTCATAGATTTCTTCATATATATATATATATATACCCAAATCACATCTAATCTCTATTCCTCACAAGAGGATACTATATTTTCCAGCAGGCCAAATACAAATGTGAGATGGGTTATTTTCTGTTAGTGCAGAATGGAAGCATATTCAGCACTGTTGTGAGTGCTTCCTCTACCATAGAACATGGGGACCCAGCTCATAAAGAAATCTGAGGAATCAACCTTACATAAAGGATGTTTTTGTTGCCAGTAAGATGAAAAATACAGCCCTGACCACCACTGCCCACAATAAATTAAACAACTAAACAAAAAACACACAAAACAAAAACTTATACCAGAGCACACAGAGGTATGGGCACACAGTATCAAATATAATTGAAGGTGAAATACTTCAGGAAAACAGAATAACTTTTGACATTGTGGAGACTCTAATGTTTAGAATTGTGGGGATTTTATCAATTAGGGATATTTAGCATGGAAAAAAGTGTCTTCTTCAAGAGGTTTTTGGTAGTCTTATTGGAGGAAAACACATGTTCTACAGGATGGAAAGGAGGTGGCAGCTAAATAAATAAGAGATAAATAAATAAATAAGGTAAATAAATAAGCTTTGCCTATGCCCCCTGTCCAAGATTAAGAACTGATTGTGTTGTGCTGAGACCAATGAAAAACTGACCAGAAAAAATAGATGAGAGACACTTTGTGTTCCAATAGTGAGAGGATTTTGCAGTTATTCCAGCATCAAAAAATTCTTTCTACAGGCTGCAGTTCTTCACAAACTGCTCCAGAGTGGGTCCTTTCCATGGAGTCCAGTTTTTCAGGAACAGTCTGGTCTAGTGTGGGTTCCCTATTAGTTCATAGGTCCTGCCACAAATTCTGCTCCTGCATGAGCCCCTCTACAGGCCACAGCTCCTGCCAGGAGCCAGCTCCAGTGTAGGCTCTCTGTGGGCTGCAGTGGCTTTCAAGGCATAACCATGCGTTCTCCACAGACACACATGGTCACACACACACAGAGTGGTGTTCTCCATGGTATAAAGTGGATATATCTGCTACATTGATGCCGTAAGGGGGATGCTTAATATTTGGGATTTCACTATAGCTGGGTGGCTGAGTAACTTACAATATCAAGAGCAGAAAGCGGCCTGTCCTTCACATGTTTGCATTCTTCTGTATAGATAAAGAGGCAGCTAGACCAAAACATAAGACCTGGGGGGAACTAACAGGAGGTGGGAATAGGTAATAAGATACCATTCTGTTGGATGTTTTGGGGGCATAGTAGTAAGATGGGGTTTAGTTGGCTAAGGTATAATGGGTGGGCACTAGAGGTTATAAAATTGGAGAGATTATTATGAATTTCCTCTTTTGGATCATCGGACACCAAGAGTAAAGCTGTTCTCTCCCTTCGCTGCGAGTCCTGTCTCACTTCTTATCTCGGCCGGGCTGAGGCCTTGACGGCAACAACATCATGGTCCTCCAAGGGCTCCAGGGGGACTGCCTGTGTCACCATAATCTTCACCACAGGTGCCCTGCTCCAGGGCCAGAAGCATCTCTTCCTCCTCCTCCTCATCTTTCTCCTTCTCTCATCCTGGTGCTTGCAGAGTTGTTTCTTTCACATTTTATCACTTCTCTCCACTGCTTCACAGCACTTTTTACCCCTTCTTAAATATGTTATCACAGAGATACCACCAGTGTTGTTGCTGGGCTCAGAGATGATTGAAAATGACCAAAGCCAAAGACTTCAGTTAACCCAGTATCGAGCAATGCAAATTCTCAGCTACAGTTTATCTTTCAAATTATCTTCCACATTTAAGCTCTTATGTAGTGCTTTATGGTACTCAATATCAAATGCAGAATAATAGCTCACTGATGGTTTCTTTAGTTTCTAAAACAAAAAAAAAATAGTATGGAAAAAAAATAGTATCAAAGCAGTTGCACTGCTGTATTTATTATTCTAGGGTAAAGAACACACCACAGCAGCAAAGTAAGGACAGTAACTTTCACAAAAACAGACCATAAAGAGTGGCTGGGTGAGCAATCTATAAACGTACTTTATATATATGAGAGTATTTTTATATCTATTAAGTTGTCCTACAGAAGAACTGACAGATCCTAAAACTGAGGGTATCAAATGGACAGCAATCAGACTAGTGTAATTCAGAGGGAAGACAGTTAATTCAATAAACTACCAATATAATCAGAGGTACATCAAAGTTAAAGGTTAAAAATGGGGGGAAAGTGCAAACTGACAAAAATGCTGTTGCCGAAAGTGAAGTATGAAGGAGTGACAGAAGAATGAACATGAAAATAATCATAAAGACTGGCTACAAAGTAAGATGCAGGAAGAAGAGGTTTTGTAAAAAAAAAAAAAAAAAAAGAAAATTAAATCAAAAGGAAGAAAAAGTCTCCTATTCAACTGGAAAGGATAACAAAAAAGAGATACATTCAATACTTTCTTTAACTTTTTTTTTCATTTAAAAAAAAATGTTAAAAGTATTTTTGACCAGATACTTCACAAAATTAATTTTGTCACAAGAATAAGTATGTCAGGGAAAGTTTGAAAAGAGCAGGATAAAGCATATTTAGATAAATGAATTGAATATAAGTCATAATTGCCTGATCTTAAAAAAAAAAAATCAAAACAAAAAGATTTATAAAACATTAGTGGTTTTCTTTGAGAGATAATAGAAGACAGGAGACTTGAAGCACTGAATAATATGCAAATCTGTATCTCCTAAGAAGTGAGTGAGAAAGAATGTAAAATAATTACTGATCATAGCACCTACCTCGAGGAATTAGGACAGAAAGAATTATCAATATATTTATATTGAAGGAGAATAAAATGAAAAATGCAGACAGTGTAGTTTTTCAAAATTCAGCTTGTGCCAAAGCAATCTTATTACCTCCAAGATGGAATATATATCAGAATAAAACAGAATATGTAACTGACTTAAATAAGGTTTTTCCTATTGCAGTCAGGTACACTCTCAAAAGAAAACTGAAGAACCACAATCCATATAAAAATCCAGATGAGCACTCACTGCTTTATAAACTACATGTCAAATACTTATTAATGGTTCCTTCACAGTGTTAGGGTATTTCCTCAATAGAGCAGCAAGAATAAAAGTAGAACATAAAAATAGGTGTCAATGACATAAAATGTAATGTCGTTTGAAAAGAGTTCATGATGGAATAGCAAAAAGGCTCCATGAGGGAAAAGTAAGCCTGGATGCTAAAAGAAAAATTCATATGAAAAGACAGACTAGAAAAGAGGGAAGAAAAAATTACTTCAGATATATGGATAATGTATACTCTACACAGATAATAGAAGGGTTCACAGATAAAAACATTGTGTTTTTAAGTTCACTAAATCTGTCTGATTGATGCCTAATTCAATATATTGTGAGGATCATGGCTTTCAGATGTTTAGTCTGTATATCTAATTCCTTAGATTTAGTGAAGGAACACTGTACCATAAGCCTTGTATGTAGCCTGTTAACAGAGCTGCTGCTAACATTACATATTCTATTCTTTGTCTTTGCAATCAATTTCTTACATCTCTCTCAGTTTCATCTGGAAGCAGATGCTTAAAAGTAAAGTGATAGAAAGAGTTTCCCAGCAACTACTTCATCACTTCCAGTGACCTTCAAACTACATTTAACATTTGTCTTACACAAAACTCAGTGTTGTGGATAGGAAGATTCATCTGGTACTGTTAACCTGATCAATAGTGAAATAAAAAGTCAACTGAGCTTACATTTTTACACCCCCAGGAGAAAGTTAAAAAACACATTAGTTGATTTAACAAAATGATAGCAGACAGAGAATCAGTATCCAAGGTTATAAATGTGAAGATTGGGGGAGCCCGGCATACAAATACAGTCTCCATAGGAGTATAGTGAATGCTTCCAAATTTTATTACAAAACACAGCTACAGTTATAGTCTAAAACAGGGTTCACACGGCATAAACAATAATATCATTGGTTAAGGCATTCTGTTCATGCACCTCATCTCATATGATGATTGGATATACACAGCAAAGCACACAATCATCTTGGTATGCCTTGCAGTCTAACTTTCCTTCCTTAGCTCCTCATTAATTGCTTATCTCAACATAGTTCCCTGATATCAGTGTATTCAAGGACACACTATTCTTTCTCAGACCCTGGATTGTCCGCACAGTCCCATAGCATTTTATGGCCTTTTTATTCAAGAAATCCTTCTACAGTACCTCAGTTAGACCCCTACATCATATACTGTTCACACTGTTAGTTTAAGGACAATCTCACTTTTGTCTCTTCTTCAATAGTTCGTTTGCTTTCTTCCCCAGAAAGAAAATCAAACAAACACACAAACAAACAGAGGCTGTAGGGGTCAAAAGCATTTGAATGAATTCCATTATGAATTTCAGAAAAAAAGAAGGTTTTAAGTGGTGGGGAGATTTATTCTACGAGCTTTAATTATCCAAACTACGTGTCCATTAGTAAGTTGCTTGTTGCAACAGCAGTAGATCAGTAGACTGAAACAGATGGTCCTGAAGATCCTGAGCTTTACTTTTCTTCTTTCTTATCGTCTTTTCAGAAAAAAATTGCTATTCAACCTTCCTTCTTAATCCACATTTACATCCTCTGTACATAACCACAGCAATGATGGGATAAACTGAGTCCAGTGGCTAAGCAGTTTTTCTAGAATACCAACACAGTGAGTTGACTTTCAGCTTTTCTATAATGTAAAATGAGATTTGCAGACTGACTTCTTTGGGAGTTTTTGCACTTGGGACTGCTTTACCCACAGTCACCTATGGATGTTAAAGCACAAGTAGTGCATCTTATTCTTTTAGGACACAAGGACTGCTTTATCCTTTATGCTCTTTTTGACCTCCCTTAAATATTAGGAAATGGCTGCTGCCTCCATTAACTCTTAGAAAAGCTCACAGACCTAAACTTGAACAGGCTGCTGAAAGAATATAGTGGACAAGTCCTACAGGATGAAGTTTGGAAGAAATGCTAAAAGAAGGATATTGACAAGGGAAGGTATTATTTACTGCTTCACTGGATAGCAGAAGATGAACAGGAAAAGACACTGTAAGTGATTGCAGCTGCTTAGTGGAGGCAGACTTCATAAATGATAGAGAAGTATAGGAGGAGCTGGCTGTGTATTCTCCTGTGACAAAGAGCTTGCTTTATGTCTTCTTTTTTCTTTCAAATTATTTGTTAAGTTCTGTCATATCCATTCAACTTGTCTTCTTTACTGCTTTCTATGGCAATTAACAAATAGTGTTGTGCCAAAGTATTTGAGCCCATTGAGAGAAGGACAACACCCATCCATTAGCCTCCAGCACTCAAAGACTGTATTCCTGTTTCAGACAGCTCTCACTTGCAGACCTCTTCAGTCTCAGAAGTTAACTCTGTCCTCCTCCTACAGGAACCTGGAGGTCATATTGGACCTTTTTCTCACAGAGAACAGTGGAAGATTGTCTTTGTAGCCTGTCTCCCTTGCATAGACTGAAGGCAGACTGCACAGCCCTCAGGATTAGGATCCACACCCCAAAGCACAGGGTTTCTGCCCCATCTGTTTGCTAACACACCTCAGGGAACACACATAATGCGTCAGCAGATGATGAACATCTGAACAACAGGAACACCTGGAGATAAAGAAGGTGTGCAAATAGCAAAAGGCAAATCGGGTCCATTACTTGTATAACCATAGCTATTAGAAAAAGGATCTAAATGTGACCTAGACTTTCACAAACGCATGCTGAATAACAGAAATTCTAGAAAGACAACATGAGTTATCAGGACTAATATAAACAAATATTAGCCAGCATGTTACACCCTAAGTGTTATTACAGGCAAAATGGAACAAATGATTTTTAGGACTAAGGATTTTTTTTTAACCCAGTCAGTATTTTCACATTCTAATAGTCCAAATACTCTAATCAAGGAAAATCTGAGTAATCCAGTTTAAATTGTTATATAAAAACTTCTTAGTATTTACCCCTTTTCTCTGTTAGAATTGTTTTTCTACCCTGATTTGAGCCCATCTGTGTCCAACAACTAGGCAGAATACGACACTTAGATGTGTCTGTAGGAAGAACTTAAATGACTGATTTGTACTGGTCATTGGCCTGGATAGGATATTTCCACTGATTCTAAAGTGGAAATTAAATTAACATTGGAAATAATATGGCGCTGTTATTGTGGATTCATGTTTTGCATTCAAAGGAATAATTTGAGTTATTATATTGAGTTCAGCTGGGATAGAGTTAATTTTCCCATGGTAGCCCCTATGTTTTGATTATTCACGAGCAATAATTACAGTCTTTTCTCATTCTGCTCCTCACAGCAAACTAGTCGTGGGTGGACAAGAATCTGTGAGGGGACACAGCTGGGACAACTGATTCAAACTGACCAAGGAGATAACCCCTACCATATGATGCCGTGTTCAGCAATAAAAGTTTAGAGAAAGAGTGTTTGAATTTATGACATTTGTCTTCCTAAGCAACCATTAAAGCATAATGGAGCCTGGCTTTCCAGGAAGTTGCTGAATACCTCTCACTAATGGCAAGTAGTAAATAAATTCCTGTTTTGCTTCGCTTACACAGGCAGGTCTGCTTTACCTATCAAACTGTCTTTATGTCAAGCCACGATTTTCTGCTTCCGGTTTTTGAATTTGCNCCATGGTAGCCCCTATGTTTTGATTATTCACGAGCAATAATTACAGTCTTTTCTCATTCTGCTCCTCACAGCAAACTAGTCGTGGGTGGACAAGAATCTGTGAGGGGACACAGCTGGGACAACTGATTCAAACTGACCAAGGAGATAACCCCTACCATATGATGCCGTGTTCAGCAATAAAAGTTTAGAGAAAGAGTGTTTGAATTTATGACATTTGTCTTCCTAAGCAACCATTAAAGCATAATGGAGCCTGGCTTTCCAGGAAGTTGCTGAATACCTCTCACTAATGGCAAGTAGTAAATAAATTCCTGTTTTGCTTCGCTTACACAGGCAGGTCTGCTTTACCTATCAAACTGTCTTTATGTCAAGCCACGATTTTCTGCTTCCGGTTTTTGAATTTGCTCCTCCATCTCACTGAAGAGGGAATAAACAAGGGATCATGTGCCAACTGGGGTCAACCCATTGTTACCATATGATGTCCTATGTAAGTAATTAATTATAATAATTATACAACACCTAGAGCAGAAGACCCTGTTTTAGAAATGTGCTGAAAATAGAGGACTTCAAACAGTTTGTAATGTTTTGAAGAGCTTTTCAACTGTGAAATTAAAGCAATAATCTGACGATGTAAAATTTTCTCAAAAAACCATAAAGAAGTTTGTTGTAGATTACAGAACCACAGAATAGTTTAAGTTGGAAGGGATCTTAAAAGTTACCTATTTCCAAGCCCCTGATGTGGACAGGGATACTGCTATATTTTCTTCTCAAAAAGAAGACGGAGTGCAGTTGACCCTATTCCACCACAGAGCAAAAAACAGGAGAGATATCAGCTGATGTTATTTATATGCAAGCAGACCACTACTGTCAGTATGAGCCAGCACCACATCTACAATACAAAATAGAGGAGTTACTACAGTCTAACTAAATCTGCTCAGAGCAGTGCAAATTATCATGTAAGGAAGAGGCATGACTCAGAGCGGGAACTTTTCATACCTGTAAGACACTATGGTTTTCTTTCAGATCCTTCTTTCTGTCTTCTAGATTGATGGCTTGGTGTGCCTTTGAGGAGAAGTAAAAGAGATTTTTATCTGTGAAGCCTTCTTCATCTCATTGATCTGGAATGCTTTTAGGGAGGACTTCTGAGTTATTAGGAACAATTTGCTAGCCTTCAAAAAAGCAAACTGGATGTAAAGAACCTAACTAGGAATTTGAATTTTTCCATCCTGATTGTCATGTCTAATCCAAGGCACTGTTAGCAGTTTCAATAAAACTAAGTTATTAAAGCCGTGACTGGCTGTTACAACACTGTTTCATTTTTTGTTGAAGAAAACAGTATGAATACCAGTGACAGAACTGTTTTATTATCACATAGTGACAGTACACAATCTAAATGTGACGCTCTTACAGGAGAGCAGAAATTATGGTGTCCTGGTACATGACTATGAGTTTGTACAACATGAAATTGTAAATAACCAGAGGAAAAATCAAATAAAGAGTCATCATTAGCAGCTGCTGAACTGCAAAGGATGCTGTTAAACCAGATAATCTAACTAAACAAACAAAAAACCCCACACGATAGAGATTCAATAACAATACTGATGACACCATCTACTTTTTTCAGTATTCTCAGTCATAGATTATTTTGACTTGTTCCACAGTTATTATGAAAAACAGGCTATCTTTCTGCAAACCCTTTGATAGCATGATTTATTAGGTTTAGATATCTGTGAATTAGTCAATATTTTTAGGTACAGGAAAGAAAAGAGATGTTTTGCCTTTTTTTCCTGAAAAGAATATTTATCACAAACAAAAATATTTATCCCAAATTATATTTTCTTTTATACACTGGAATCAGAAAGAATCCTTAAAACTCCTGAGTTGAGAACAATGGAATCTGATTGAACAACAAAAACAAGATTGACTTTGAACTACAGTAATCAGCAAAGAATTTGCACTCATAAACCAAAGATTGTTAACAAGATCTTGGAAATGGGGCTGACTGTTGGCCCATCTACCACACTGAAGGTCAATAGTACATTCTTCCAAAATGTCCTCCCCCAGGCTCCCCCAAGGAGTTTGGGCAGAGACTGGGAGTGACTTATGTTAATGAGATCCTGGAACTAATCTGCATTAGCACCACATATTCTCAGAAGACTAATGTCTATGCATGATCACTTAATGAATGTGTAACTCACCTGATGAATATGTATAGTTTTGTACCATTTAAGATACTGCCATGGCAGCAGTCGGGAGGCAAGTTTTGGATGGAGCTATCCCGCTTACCTCACGGCACTGCTAATAAACATACCTCTCTCATAACTCTTATGAGCTGTGGGGTTTGTTATGCACATTACTCCTGAGAAATTTTTTCTTCGACTTTCTGACAATTAAGGCAAGGAGTACAGGAATATGCATATCCTCTTGGATTCGGATATCTTAATAAAAGTTTGCCATTAAAGCCAGGATGACAACTTTTGGAAATGCTTTTGAGTTCATTAGCTAAGGAAGATGATTAAGCATATAAGAACTTACTTCTGCTCATTAAACTGGTGAAAGGATTCTGGATGGTTTTCTGCCCTTTTAAGCAAAAGTAGATTCTATGTAACTGCAAACACTTTCTGGAAAAGAAGCTGATTGTTAACTCCCTGCACAGATTACTTTTTCCCTCATTTCCATGTGTGCTTAACTGGATAGCTGAACTGAAATCTGCAAAGTTTTTGGCTCTTGGCCTCATATTGAAACTTGCAAAGTATAGCTAGTAGTGAAATTGGAATTCACTTAGAAGCTCTTTTTATTTTAGTCTAAGTGACTGTCTCCATTCTATGATTTTTATATAGTTGTCTAGTCTGAGACAATTTGAAGGGGGTGGAGAACTCAGAGAGATGTCTCCCTCAGATTCAATACCCCTGCTTTTCTCTAATACTGAGAGAGAGTGTCGTGGTTTTACCATTAGGA
>VYZS01055960.1:0-31600 GCA_013400695.1 Neodrepanis coruscans
CTAGGAGTTGGACTCTGATCCCTCTGTCCCTTCCAGGTCTGGATATTCCATGGTTATTATTTGTGTTCTAAGAAAAAAAGCAGCTGCTTTAAATGGGTAACAACCCTGTCAAGTTATTGCAGATCGTTATTCCTTTTCATGGCTGTGACAAGCCTTTAAATAGGTTTTCCTTATGGACAAGGGGGTCTTTGCAAGAAGTTCTGATCTCCTCAGAAACTGTAGGATGGAATCAGTGAAGCTGGTCATCCAAGGTCATCCAAGTCCCACCTGTGTGAGATTACCTGGAAGCAAACTAAAAAATAATAATAATAAAATACATATAAAAGTGTCAACCGCCTCAGAGCTTCAAATATTTATTAAATATGGGCTACTCAGTCTGGTTTATTAGATTTCACTGCTTGCTTTACTTATGCTTTTGAAAAAAACCCAAATACTGAAACCAAGATGTTTTCCTTCAAAACTCTTGACACACAACTGTTTTGCAAGATTTCATTCACAATAAATTCATCTCTTTGAGAAGTTCTTGGCTTGCCTGGTGAAATTGTCCCCTATTGATGTGAGTGGAAGACCTATTTCTTTGTGGCCTGGTGTGGTGGTTTTACCACAAATTCAGTGATTTTGGAGCAGAGACTCTGAGAGAAGTCACAAACACACCCCAAAAATGAAGAAAACACACAAAAATCACAGTTTATTTTGCGCAAATACCAAAACCTGACAAATAAAGTGCAAAACAGACAAACAAATTAAATTTTTCCAGGGCCCACGTTTGAGGTGATGACGCTCTGGAGATAGTGCTTGTCTCTCTCCCTCTGAGCCCGGCTGAGAGACTCCGGGGTAGTTAGCAGGGAGCACGTGGTCTCAAGATCCCCTTAGCCGTGAACCTCTGCGCGGTTTCGACTGAGGAAAACAACTCAAGAAGATTACAAAAACCGCGCACCCCCTCCCTCCCTCCCTTTTAGCCCGAGGAGAGATTTAGTGCTGAAAGAGGGAAAAATGTGGCCTTNACCGGCACCTTGGCTGCAGGCAAGGAGCCGGCCCCGCCACCGGCGCCGCCCCGCCGTCGACCCGCAATGGCCCCATGATCGGCCCGCATTCCCGGCAGCATGGCAGCGTCCAGCCAGGACCGTGCTCCGGCGCCGCTCCCACCGGCCGCGCCGAGCGGCGACTCCGGACGGCAGGAGCGCTGTCCACCTCGGCAAATCCGCACCACGCCGCGACTCCGCACCGGGCCGGAACCGCACCCCCCGCCGCATGCCTCGGCTGTGGGTACAGCCCGCCTGGCTTCGCGCTCCAGCCCCGCCCCAGCTTGGAGCGGGGCCATGGCCGACCCCAGCCCGGGACCGGGATCGCGCCTCCCGCAGTGATTCTGGACGGCGCGAGCACCACCTGTACTGGCAAGCTCGCGCCGTGCTGGCCAGCAAAGCCAGGGCCGCACAGCGTCGAGAGTCTGCATTGGACCGGAGCCGCACCTCCCAGCAGCAGCGCCCGCTGTCCGCGCCACCGGAGGTGGGGTGGGGGGAAGGGCAACCGAAAAAAAACCTTGCGGGCATGGGGGCGGGCGGCCCCAGAGCAGAAAGCAGTCACCAGGGCCACCAGCGCAAGGCAAAGTCGCCATACCATGGCTTGATTGTTTTTAACTTTCATTTTTTAGCCCCACGACACGTGGATAACTCTTGAGAGTAATCTCAAAGGCTTTTTTTCTGCTCCAAGTCAATATTTCTGCATGTCCATACATTTGGGTTTTCTGGAAGGAAGGAAACAGCACATCCCTGGCTGACAGAGGGCGGGATGGGGGAATGCTGGGGCTGTTAGATTTGTTTGCCTTGGAATCAAATACAGTAGTTTTGGATCCTCCACAGAAAGTGGCCATGCAATCCAAGTCTTTAGTTGGGAAAACTGATCACACTTTTTATACAACAGCTTGTTATTATATCTCTGGAATTTTCTCTCTATTTCATGCTCTTGTTGCAAGAAAGTCCATTGTACTTGTCGCAACCTCTTGGAATTTAAAGGAATATTTGTAAATAATTCTGTTCTGGGCTGCAGAAATATGCAAATTCTTTTTATCTGAGTAAAAAAACCAGAGCTTTAGATAACTTTTTAATATTGCTCACTCTAAATGTGTTTGGAGTTCAGCCAGACCTGTCTTGGCCAGTTTATTGTCTTGGTTCTGTGGACTTTGAGAATTTGTTGTTTGTTTTACCTTGACACAAACCAACACTCTGGGGATCACTCATATTTTTCTTGGGTGATGCTTTAGAATCCTGGCTCCCTCTGGACTTGGAATTTCTCTGCTTCAAAGTGCTTTAAAGGCTGAAGCAGGAAGGATAACACAAATACTTTACTGCATGGAAATTATGGAAATCAGAACTGATTTAAGCAAGAATCTTGCATTTTCTTTACTTTAAGGGCTGTGTGTGCATAGTTATCCAGTTAATGAATACCTACATATGTATTGATGGTGATTATTGATTTTGTCTATTTTTATTGCAGAAACAAAGCTCATACAGACCACATACCCCTTTGTGCAGGTGCATTGACTCAACTAGATGTAAATCTCTCTTTTTCAGATCTGCCTTGAGTGAAGTCTGACAGAAGATGGTCCAGCAGCTTTGTATCTGGAGATGGTTCTCTGTAGGGACAGCCCTCACTGTCCTGTCAGGTGCTTTGACCCAGAATGATGACGGTAAGGTTTTGGCTGAGGGGGTGTAGCTGTGGGAAGGAGTGGGACGACCTTGTGATTACATTATAGTGCATTTTTTTTGCTCCTAGATTTATTACTTTGAAAGCAGTTTGACAAGAAAAAGTTATTTGGTAGGAAGGAAAAGTTACAAGAAAGAAACCACAAAACATCCCCAGATCTTTCAGCATCTACTGATGATTATATTTTACCAAGCTGTTGATTTACCAGGCAAGATCAAATCTGAAGTTATGGTTATTCAGTGTTAGGCTCCAGCTTTAAAATTTGTTATGTATTATTAATTGAACAAGCTTTAACAAAGTTTACTTCACTTTATTTGTAAATGAGCAGTTATGGTTGAGTTGGAGAAAATTGTTAATGGGCTTTATACAGGTGTGCTAAAAACTTGGGAAGAGATCGTCAATGAGGGTTTTCAGACTTCAGGAACCCTGAAACATGGCACCAGTAGCTCACGTTCCTCCTCAGAATATCTTGGTTGGATTTAATTAAAAGATGCCAGCAGAGTGTTCTGCCAGTGATGTACAGTAATAAAACTTGACAGGCCTGGGTAACTGTTTAGGATTTATTCTCTTGAACAGTTTAAAGTTGAGAGGCAAAGTCTCTCAAGCTTGTTCTTAAATACTTTTAAGAAGAATGAGAGGGATAAGTAAAAACTGAATGTGGTTTCAGAATGTCTATAATGAAGCAGCTTAAGGCACTCGAGCCCTCTATGCAAAGAAGCTGTAATTGTATGTATTTATGACTTTTGCAGCTGGGTTTTCTTTTAGAAACCTCTATTTTGGCAGTTATGAAATACAAAAGTTTTTCTTTTGTGAGAAGTCTCCAATCTCACTTGAATTTTGCTTTGTATTTTGATATCAAATCTATTTTCTTGCTCTACTAATTGTTCTCCAAATATCCTTTTATTCCCTTCCATCCCCCAGCCTCAACCCTGTGTTCTATTTGATGCCTGTGATGTCCAAGAGAGCTAATTTAATTTTCTCCACTTTTATACCCTGTCATTATCCCTGTCATTCCTGACACTGGAGCGGGGAGTGTGGAGCTGCTCATATTTCAGATATTTGATCTGCGCCTGCCTACAATTACCTTGCTTTTTAATCATTTATTGCAACAGAGAAGTGGAGCCATTAGGCTTTGGAATACTGACCTTGGTGGTGGTTGGTTGAGGAGAAAAATGCTGGATTTGAAGGAGGAGAAGCTTCTGGGCACTGGGATGTCCTTTGGCAATGGGATTAATCTGAGGGGAGCAAGATGATGGGATAGCGGGAGGCTTTGTACTTCTGGGGTGAAACAACACCTGCAAATCTAAAGCAACACTTTTTTAATGTGATTTTATCTGTGCTCACACTGGCAACACAATATTCATCCTAAAAGGAAAAGCAGATTGTGACTTTTTTTGATTTAATACCCATTTCTGGTTACACTGGAATGACACGTGTGTGTGTGCGTGTGTGTGTGTGAAACACAGGGCACAGAGGTCCCAGACAGGATAGTCATGGAGAGGAAAACTGACTCCTCAGGTTTCAATTTTTGTTCCTCAAGTGACAAACTTCCATGTTCATGTCCTTATCCCAAGGGAATTCAGATCATGTATTTTATTACAGGTGATTAAGAGGAACAAAAGACACTTATCCACAGTTCCATGTGCAGCTACTGTTCATTAATGACATTAATGTAGCAACTTTCTACTTAAAAGGGGTGTAAACATGGGTGTTTTTTTTTTAATCTGGCTCATGCCAATGAATTTCACAGAATCCAGACTTGGTTTTATCCTGGATGATGTTCTCATACATGGACTGAACAGAGGAGCTTTGCCTTTTCTTGGAGAACAGCTCAGAAATGCTGGTTCTTGAGGAAGGTGCATTACCCTGATCCAAACTGAACTGATTTTCTCCCCCGCACTGGGTCCAGGAGAGGATAAACTCAGCTAAAAGGACTTTGTATCAATTCCATAATGCTATAAAATAGAGAAAAAATAATCTGGAAGCCAGAGCCAAGGTGGAGTACTGGTGACTCAGCAAATGCCAACCAGCTAATGGGGCAAAGCTTACAGGAGTAATTACTTTGAAATATGTTTCTTGCAGCTAAATAGAAAACTATGCTCAGTGCTGGAGCTGGTGGAGTTGTTCCAGTGGGCAGGAACAACATTAGTAACCCAACGTGTAACACAGACAAGGCTCTTTCTTGTAGCAATTGCCATTTCTAACCAGTTGTTTTAACAACAAAACAACCGTGAGCACAAACAGGAAAAAATCAATTATGGCAGGAATTAGAAGCTGTTTCTTTGCTTCCAGAATGGAAATGCTCTGTTTTCCTGGGAGCTGTGCATGGTGATTCAGTTGCTTGCCTCTTCTAGTGCATTTTACTCCTTTAGCTCCTAATTTCACTATTTCTCCTGTTCTTCTTGTCCTCCTTTTCCCCAGCCACAGCAATTAATGATGTTACAAAGGAGCCTTAAAACTTCATTAGGGACTGCCTTGGAAATGGTCAGGCTACTTTTTTCCACTACTTATAGGAAGCTTCCGTAGAATCTTATCTGTTTGGGATGGAACGCAAATATTTTCGATCTACTACAGTCCGTTGTATTAAAAAACATGCACACAAACCCCCCTTCCCAACGGATGATTAAAAAACCCCAGTTCTTTGATTAGAGTGATCAACATTAATTTCAATGTACTGCTAATGAAACCATTCAGTGTTTAATTCCAATACTTTATAATAAATCATGACTTTACTCAATAATATTTGTAGAAATAATCTATGATAATAGTATCGTTTATATTTTTTTACTTAATCCTGTCATGCGCTAGGGTAAAATTTAGGCTTGTGGGTGGATGAGGGAATATTTTGTGGTTGATTGGGTGGTTTTGGTTTGGCTTTGCTTTTCTGAACGAAAGGGATCTGGGTTTACAAATGCCTGCTGTTGTCTGTCTTGCAAGCAGAAGAAATGCTGCAAAGGTTTGTTTTTTTTCATAATATTTTCACTTAAGTAAAAGTAGAAGTGTCAGCTGTAGCCTTGCAATATGTGAAATTAGGTCAGCTAAAGTCTCTTTTTATTTTTACAGTGCTGCTCTATTGAATTCAGAAACAAACTCTAAGGCTAAAATATCAGGGAGGGAGGGAGGTGGAAACACAAGATCAAATTTCTCTTTTTTTTTTTTTCTTCCTAAACTAATGTATGTGACTTGAAGAAACACTTTAGCAGCAGTTTTTGGTCAGGAGAAAAGCTGCTGAGTTTAAAAGATGTCTGTGTGCACTTTGCTGCCACACCAAACCAAGCCAGCAACAATTATTTGACAACAACAACAACAGCAACAATTAACAGACTTAATCATCTTCAGCATTTAGACTTACTATATGAAGGTTATAAACGTGAGCTTGGAGGTACCAATAACTTATTCTTTATTCTTAGAAGATGGAAAAAAAAAAGAGGCAAAAATAATTCTAATTTACATTTAAAAAACAAAAGTGAGTCTGAAGATGCACGAAGAACTCTATCCTCACTCAATTCTTAAGCTGGAACTCAGGCTCTGGAAGGCATGGGTTTGGCAGAGAGAAACACATCTCCTGCCCCCTTCAGCACTGAGAAGGTGTTGAACCCTAAGTGGGAGTTTTTTTTTTAAATAGGGCTTTTTTTTTTCTGCAAAAAGCATAATTCTTTACTTACTCCACCAGGGCTGGTCAGGTAAGAGCTCCTTCACCTGTTTTTCAGGGCCTCCTCTCTTAGTTACTGTCTTTTATTCAGTCTAACAGAGTCTTTCTCTACAAAAATTGAATAACTAAAGGACCTTACAAATCACCTGAAGAGGCTACTTTAGAAATAAAATAGTTTCAAATCTTGATGTATCCCTGTTGGGCAGGAAATGAACTCTGGAAAATGCATATTTGAGTAGCTGGAGCTCATTGATCATTCCCTGAGCCCTGTACTGTACATATCGAGAGAGAGAAGAGGAATACCACCAGGTCCTTGCCTAAGGGAAAGCATCTGTTCTTTGAAACAGGAGTAATTTGTTTGTTTTGTGGAGACTTGCTGCTTTTGGTAGGAGCTCTGCAGTGATGCTGAGGGGGAAAAGATCTGTCTTGGATGTGTTTGGAGTTGGAGCTGAGCCATTAGTTCTTCTAAAGTGTTTAGTTCTCCAAAATGTAACTGATGGAGCGTCTTGAAGTGCCACCAGCACTGTTTTGAGCTTTCAGGAGATCAGTTTCCTTTTGGTGAGAGGCAAGTTATTCATGAAATATGGGCAGCACTGAACAGGTTGTCCAGAGAGGGTGTGGAGTCTCCCTCTCTGGGAATATTCCAGAGCCCTTGGGGCTGGCCCTGCTGGAGCAGGGAGGTGGGTCCATCTGCCCCACTATGGTCCCTTCCAACCTGACCCATCCTGGGATCCTGAGATTCTTTGGCACATGAGATGCTGTGTGTTGGATTGCCTGGATTATGTGCTGTGAAACATTGATGTGCTTTGTCTACCAGAGGACTTGAGTGTCCTGAGCCATCCCTTGATGTAGGAGGGCTGAGTGCTGAGCTGATGCTTTTCCTCCAAGGAATGAGTGCCCAAAGGTGATATTCACACCTGGGAAGGGAAATCTGTTGCAGGGAAAGCAGAGAAAGCTCCTGAAAGCCCAGTGGCAGCCTGTGTCCCCTCTGTGAGAATGGCTTGGACTTTGAGACTTTGTAAAACTCCGCTCATAGTTTTAGGGCTGAATGCCTAAAAATGATTAGCAGTTGTGTCTGTGCATTCATCTGTTGGTTGAGAGCAGGAGAGTTTGTTTGTTGAGCAGAGCCACTCCCTGTATTGGTCATTCGTTATGCTTTCAGGGTGTAATGGCTGAGTGAGTGGAGAGATGTCTCTGCACAGCTCTTTGACAATTTAGTTGATGTTTTGACATAGAATTAGAGTGAGGAAGTCCCATTTACTGGAATACTCTGTGTGCTTGTGATCCCTTCATGTTCAGATCAAATGCAGAACAAATGCGGAACAAATTCATCATTTCCATTGAAACAAATCCCTTTTAAGCAAGGGAGACATTGTCATAGTGGGAATAGGGCAGTGCTGTCCCAGAAGTGGTAGATTTCTCCCTTAGTTTGAAGGGAATGAGGTGGAGTTTGTCACCATCACTGGGTACAGAGGATGAGACTGGAACTTCTCTGTGTTTCTTTTCTAATAAAGCTCTTCAGTCACGAGTTTTCTGAATCTAATTCCAATGTGTTTATGTCAAGGGTGCATTTTGCATGTGTTCTAAGCAGCATGAAGACACTGAAGGCACAACCTTTCCTTTGTGCTTTTCTCGTGAGCAGAAACACATCTGCAGATCAGCAGGGCCACTGGATCTGGTACTAATGCAGCTCATGCAAATTGACTCTATTTCTGTACTGAAATGTAGAAATGTTTAACTTTGGAGGAAATTGGGCTTTGAAATTGTTTTTAAAGAGGAATAACTAGACTAGTTTGACTTTAAGGAACTCAAAAAGATATACACTACAAATGACAGCTTTTAAAGTTAATGACTGTGTCCCTTAGTGTACTATTCTTCACATCATGCTCCAACAGTTATTTATTTGCCTGTTCGATTTTTATTTGCAATATTGTGCTGAGCTGTTTGTATTCTGTTTGTTGCAATAGTTTGGAAATGCGGAATTCCTGTGTTCTGGTGACACAGGAGGCCAGTAATCTCTCTTTTAAAGCCACAAGTCTGATGCCAGTTTGTGTCCACACAGCAGCTCTGAGTTACCTGGGTTGAGGCTGATTGTAGACAGCCTGTAGATGGGTTTCCACAAGTTTTCTCTACATGATCAGTTGGGTTCTGTACCTTAATTATAACTTAAAAAGACAGTATTCACAGCACAAGTATTTTTTCCTTTGCTGAAGCTCATTTTCCAACCAGCTCTTTGTAGAGGTGTTTTCTTGAGCTGGAGCAATAGGCCTGGGGAAGAGGCCTTGAGTTGCTGGGAACCCAGAAGCTGACGGTTCTCTCCTGTAAGTTTCCATGCACAGGGGATGAGGTATGAGTTTGAAACTCAGATAGTTTCTGAGTAGAAACCTAAACTTCCACAATCTATGAATTTACCCTTTTAAAGCTTCTTTTAAAGTCAGGAGGTAGGGAGAAACACACATTTGTTCCTTCCTCTTTCTTCAGGTTGTCCCTCCTTCCCGCTGGCTGGGGGTGGGGGTGCACATTCTCCTTCAGGCTCAGTCTTCTGTAAAATACCCGTTTCTGTATCTCTTATCCTTGGCGTTCCCTATTCTGCCACCGAACCTTGTTACTGACTTGGCAAGCTGAATATTCCTGCTGTCTGTATTCATTGCTGTCCCTTCCCTGTCAGATTACTTTCCAAATCCTCAGCTCACTTCTCCTTGTCTCAGTTCAGCAGTAAGAATTATTTTTTGAATGCTTATATGAGACTGTCACATGTTGACAAATAAAGTGTGAGAGAAACTGCCTCCCTGTTGTTATTGGGTTTTGGTTTAATCTATTTTTTATGAGAAGTAGCTGTTTAAAACAAGGCACAGGAACTTCAGCATGATAAAAAAACTTGATTTTGTATAATTTGGTTTCACTTAACAAGAACCAACTTTATGGATATGTCCTTCAGAGCACAGCTTCTGTGTGCCATGAATTACAGGTTTGGCTTTGAACCACTTCCAGTGCCCACTTTTGCTTCAGTTCAATTAATTTATCCTTCAAGACTGGCATTATTAACAACATCAGTAATGAGTATAAGTTTTCTGGTTTATTACGTGGCAAAGGTGTGACTCAACAGAGGGTTATTGCAATTCCACTTGTGAGGAGATGGGCATAAACACCATTTGCCTCTTCCTCCCTCCTGCTTGCCTTTGGTACACATTTGCTTTGATGTTTCAATTTTCTTTGCCAGGTTGGACACGGCTTGGAGCAACCTGGGATAGTGGGAGGTGTCCCTGCCCATGGCAAGGGGTCGGACTAATTTGCCTTTAAAGCACTCCTTTCAACTCTAATTATTCAATGACTCCATGAATATTCTGTGTTGTTACCCAGAGAACCAAAAAGGAAGGAGTTTTTTCGTGGTTTTTTCCCTTGTTGTTTTCTTCCCATAGCAAACATACAGACATCTACAAGTTAATGCTCATAAACCCTCTCTCTATTAAACAAAAGCATCTCCTTCCTGTTCTGTATTACTGTGGTCCACAGGATTTGTTGATGCCCTATTTAATTGAACAGGAACAGATTTTCTATCAGGACAAACATACTTTGCAAGTGATTCCTAAGAACCATCTATTAAAGAACGTGGCATTTTAGTGAAAAAAAACCCACCAAGCAAATAACCCCAAAACAACTAGTCAGTGGAATAGACCCTGTCTCACAGAATGTGCCCCACCCAGCCTGACTTTGGACACTTCTAGGGATGGGACAGCCACAGCTTCTCTGGGCAACCTGTGCCAGGGCCTTCCCCCCCTCACAGTCAAGAATTCCTTCCCAATATCCCATCTAACCCTGCCATACTCCCGCTGAAGGTCATTCCCCCTTGTTCTGTAACTTGTTATAAGTCCCTCTCCATGAGATGATGGTTCTGCTTTATATTTACCCAAAATAATAAAAAACTCCTCTTCAAATTCTTAGCAAGTTAAAAGTACTATGCCCAGATTTTTACAATTAATTTTTCAAACTTGGAAGAACAAAACAAAAACCACCACTGAGGGAAGAGCAATAGAGCTGAAGTTTCTCACTTGTGCATCTAAAAGTTCACATACTGAACAAGTTCACTCTGGAATGAAAAACATTCCACTCTCTTTCTTCCATTTTTTTTTCTTTCCCTGTGAGTTTGCAAAATTTCCCTAAGAACTTGCAGTTATTCGTTTTTGTGCTGTGTTATCCATTTTGAGTTTAAAAAAATAAATTTGAGTTTAAATTTTGAGTTTAAAGAAAAAGCCCAGCTGCTTCTCAAGAAACACAATCAGGCTGCACTGGACAAGTGCTGGCAAAGAAAAGCAACACCAGGCAATGCCTGACACCTTGTTTCAAGCTCAGACAATCCAGAAATCAATTAGATTTTTAAATGAAAGAGCCCCAAACTGCTTCCAACTTTGAGAATTTCTCTTCAGGACCAAACACGCCTGTTCAAACAGCTCTGTTTAGAAATAAATCATGAGCTCAGTCTCCTACCAGAATTTCCCAGCAGGTCACATCATTAAGGATATATGAAGGGACAGGAGTTAAAGCCAGGGAAGCGCTTGGCAGTAACAGGATTATATGTACCTGTTCAAATCACTAACATTCAAAGAGAAGATGAGTCCACAAACAATGTAATTGAGTGCATACAAGCAGCAAATGAAGAGGAAAAATAATTGTTTTGAAAATAACTTGTTTTTCCTCATGAGGTGCTACCACAGAGGAGGATTTGACCTGTTAAAAAAGGACAAATAAATCACATGTTTAATGTTGAATCAATAGTGCAGGCAAAAGAATCAAGAGCTTATAATTCAGAGCTAAAACTAAGATGTTATGGTACAGGATCAAACAAGTATAAACTATTTTTTTTAGGCCTTGGAAGGAAGGGGCTGCCCAGGGAGGTTTCCAAGGAGGTGTCCAAGGAAGGACTGGACATGGCACTCAGAGCTCTGGGCTGAGGGAACAAGGAGGGGATCAGGCACAGCTTGAACTGGGTGACCTTGGAGGGCTTTTCCAGCCTAAATGATTCCATGATTTCCTGCTCTGCAGGAGGATGTTTAAAGATGCCCAAGAGTTTGCAATACCTTGAGCTGAAACCCCACTGAGATGCTCCAGAAATAAGAAGTGATCATTTCTCTGAATTCGCAAAAGCGAAGTGAAATGACAAACTCTGCCACAACCCTTCTTCTTCTTCTGAGAAAATCAGTTTTCCAGGATAATTCAGACTAGCCTTCATTTCAGAGAAATGTCATTTATCTCGAATCCAGTTCAAGAACACAGTTTCTCTTTGTGGCTTCCTTCTCCACCAGCTCAGCCCTTTCCCTTGCCATCAGATTTAAGTAGGTGGAGCACAATAATTTGCCATTATTTAAACATTTTATTTCTCAATACACTGTCTAATAAATACTTCAAAGCACAGATTTTTTTTCCTTACTATTTTTTCAAATCTAACTCAATAACAACCTTGAGATAGCGGGGTTTTTTCCCTAATTCTTCTATTAATTTTCTTCCATTTATCCAAAAGTTTTCCTTTTACCACATAAAAAAAAAAAAAAAAGTTAATTTTAATCTTCCAACAGAGCTTCCCCAGAAAAGGTGACAGAGAATGTGGTTTACCTGTGAGGTAACCCAGTGGTCACACCTGGGCATCCAAAAACTACAGCAATATTTGAGAAAAAGGCAGGGGAGAGTATTTGTTTGGGGGTTTTGGGGGGGTGTTATTTGCGGGTTTCAGTTCAAATCCACAGATATTTCCTTGCCATGTAAATCCCCAGCAATTGACAGAGGTTCCATTAGCTTTAGTCAAAAAAACAGTGTCTATATTTAATGCCAGGCAACAGCTGAGCAGTAATGATGCCCTAATCTGAAATGATTACTTCAAAATGAAAGCATTAAAATGAGCTGGGAGAGCTCAGCCTTTACGATTATTAACCAAACCCAGGAGATTGCTCCCCTTGCACTCACAGCAGCAGAGATCATGGAATTACTGAGGTTGGAAAAGCCCTCCCAGGCCATGGAGTCCAAACTGTGCCCCATCCCCACCTTGTCCCCCAGCCCAGAGCACTGAGTGCCACATCCAGCCCTTCCTTGGACACCTTCAGGGATGGGGACTCCAAAACTCCCTGGGCAGCCCCTTCCAAGGGCTGAACACCCTTTCCAGGAAGAAATTCCTCCTCATGTCCAACCTGAGCCTCCTCTGGCACAGCTTTAGGCCATTCACTCTCATCCTGTCCCATGTTCCCTGGGAGCAGAGCCTGACCCCCCTGGCTCCCCACTCCTGTCAGGGAGTTCCAGGAGCCAGAAGTCCCCCCTGAACCTTCTTTTCTCCAGGCTGAGAAAAGGCTGAGCTCCAGGCTGAGCCCCCACAGCTCCCTCAGCTGCTCCTGCTGCTCCAGCCCATTCCCCAGCTCTGTTCCCTATCCTGGACACGCTCCAGCCCCTCAATGTCTCTCTTCCATGAGGGCCCAGAACTGGACACGTCACGAGAGCTGCTGCCTGGGGCAGGAATCAGACCCTGCATAAGTTCAGACCTTCTAGAACCCCTGGAAAACCCATATCCCTATTTAAAGCCTTCCCAAGAGGAAGCTCATACTTATCATCAATAAGAAAATCCATATCTCATCTGAAAAAGTTTCATGCTTGATTTTTTTCAGAATTTAATTACAGTACTACTGATCATTTTTTATACTGATTACTTAAAACTTCCTGCATGTAGAATCCCAGAATGGTTTGGGTTGGAAAGGACCTTGAATCCCATCTCATTCCAACCGTCTTCCACTATCCCAGGTTGCTCCAAGCCCCATCCAACCTGGCCAAGGAAACTGAAACATCAAAGCAAATGTATACCAAAGGCAGCAGGAGGAAGGGAGGAAGAGACAAATGATGTTTATCCTCATCCCCTCACAAGTGAAATTGCAATAATTCTCTGTTGAGTCACACCTTTGCCACATAATAAACCAGAAAACTTGTCCTGTTAACAATGCCAGTCTTGAAGGATAACCCATCTATCCCTGCTGCCCTCTGGCAGTTGGAAGCCATTCTCTTTGTCCTGTCCCTCCACCCCTTGCCCCAAGTCCTTCTCCAGCTCTCCTGGAGCTCCTTTAGGCCCTGGAAGGGGCTCTGAGATCTCCCAGGAGCCTTCTTTTTTCCAGGTGAACACCCCCAGGTCTCCCAGCCTGCCTCCAGAGCAGAGGGGCTTCAGGCCTTGGAGCATCTCTGTTACCTCTGGACTCGCCCCCATGGTTCTGTGTCCCAACCTGAGTTGGAATCAGTATTCCAAGTGGAGTGTTTCCTGCTAAAGCCATCCTGCTTCTCTGTGTGCAGTGTGATTTGGAAATATCAGAGAGTTTTTGTTCTGAGAGTTTGGAGTAATTTCTGGCTGAATGGTTAGAAAAAATAAAGTAAAATAATTGAATTATTTTGAAGTGAATATTTCCCAGTACTTGAGAAGAAAATGGGAATTGCTGTGGCACTGGGCTCTCAAGGATATGGAGGATCCCATGGCCATGGAGAAGAGCCGCTGTCCTGGCTGTCCATGGGCTCTGGCCAATCTCCCTGGCAGTACCTCAGGAACACCAGTGCTGTCCATTTTCCAATCTCCAGTGCACAACCCGAAGGGCAGCAATATTAGTTTCCATTTAATGAGCTGGAGCACATGAGCAATTAAGGAGACATAATTGAATGAAGCTAATCAGGAAGACACGGTGCTGGCTCTGGGATGCTGCTCCAGTCAATTGCTCCTCATATCTGCAATTTTATCAGTTTAGTTAATAAAACCCATTGATACAGTGGCACAGGTTTACAACTCCAGAGCTGAGCAATTTGGTTTCCAAGCCTTTTGAAGTCTTTTTATTCTGATTAAGAGGTGATGAATCTCTGCTTGGCCAATAGCACTGAGTGTTTAAAATGTGATGGAGAACATTTGAAGCAGATGGAGCAGTCTTTGAACTGCTCAGTCCCTTAAGTCCAGACAAAGCCAGATACTTTTATGGTCTTTTGACAGTTCCAAAATTTCAGTAATAGTCATTGTTTGGTAATTAAAATCATTGAACATACTGCCAGGAAAGGTAAACCATGTGAATGGCTTTGAATAAACGATTGGTTTCTTCATTACCAAGAAATAATCCCATAATGAACCAGAACCTTCCCCTCTATGTATTTTATATTTAAAGAACAAAGAGATCTACATAGAAAAATAATAATAAAAAGGCCCATAGCTGTGCTCCTTGTGGGTAGAACCTTTGTCTAATTAAGTACTAGAGATATTAAAATGAAAAATACCTTATCTGCTTGTTCTTCCAGCCTAATCAATGGCTTGGGATGTATTTTCAGTTGTGCATCTGGCTAATACAACGTTAATCAGGCTCTCCATTACAGCCAGCCTGGATGTGCAGTAGAGGCTAAGTAGTGTCTGTGTGCCAGATAAAATCAAAAATCAGGGTGAATGGGATTAGGAGGGGAAGAGTTTTGGTGTTACTGAATGCTAAGAACACTTTAAAATCTGCAGAAATACCCAGGCAGTCACTGTCGCATCTGCAGGATTATTTCCAGTGTTATCTCTGAGGGGAAAACCTTACAGGCAGCATTTGAAAGCTCTCCTGTATCCTTGTATTTCGAGCTATAGAAATGAAACTTAGTCCAACTTCAGGCATCTCTTCTCTTCTGCTGACAGCCTCTCTGTGGCCTGTTGGCCCAAGTTATTGCTGTACTTTTTATAATTTATAATTTAGAAAAAAATGTGTTCTCTTTGCTGCCAGTCCTGACTGATGTAAAAACTTCCCTGAACATGAAATTGGTTTGGACTGAGCTCACAATAACACCTACTGATCCTTGTCCTTTCTGGTCGAATGCTGCTTTCACAAGTGTTTGTAGGTATTTGGAAGGGACAGAAGGATCACTGATGGGCAGAACTTGATATTCCTTTGGCAATTCTTGTTTTCCATAGGAGTGTTATATCCTCACAAGGACAAATTATGAATCATAATTTCTGCCATCAAATTAACATAAAATTTAAGCTCATCTTCCCTTTAGCAACAGGAGCAGTAGATTTGTTAATTGTTTTGATGGTATTTCTTGGCTGGTTCATGCCTTCAACTCTCCTGAGACAAGTGACAGACAGAGAGATATTGATGGTAATCGGTATGTATTATAAGGTGTTTATTTCTGAAACTGTTTTCTAAGTAGGTAAAAATAGAGAAGTAAATACTTTTAGGTTTTGGAGTCGATATTGCAAGAGATATGAAATGTCTTTTTCGATATAGCGGGAATTCAGTTACTCTTTTCTTGCAATTTATCTGTTGCTTGCTGATAAAGGTTTCAGACAGCAGATGAACCTTGTTTAGACTTAATTTTCACTATGTTATTAAAGAAAAAAAATATTCCCAAAACATCATCACCTCTAAAGGTTCTGAAAGGAGTCTTTCATTATTCAGAGGATGGAGAGTCCATGTACCAACATCACTGTCCTAACAGGACACAGGGGAATGCCTTCCTAGGGGGCAGGGATAGATGGTATATTAGGAAGGAATTCCTCCATGTGAGGGTGGGGAGGCCCTGGCACAGGTTGTCCAAGGAAGTGTCCAAGGCCAGGTTGGACAGGGATTGGAGCAACCTGGGATAGTGGAAGGTGTCCCTGCCCATGGCAGGGGGTAGAATGAGATGAGCTTTAAGGTCCCTTCCAGCCCAAACCATTCTGGAATTCTGCGATCAGCCACTCTGCTTGTAACACAGTGACCACTGTCTGCTGAAGGGTTGGTCCTTTTTCTCATCCCAGACTTCCTCCCTCACATAGTTGCTTTACAGAAGAGGTGCCTAAAAACCTGACACTTATTATAAAAGGACTTAAATCTCTTCAAAAGCAAATAAAGTCTGTCACTATTTGCAGGTTCCAGACTTTATTGAATTAATAGTACCCAAGCTTTCCAAAAGTGAGAATAAGGAAATTCTGGTAGGAGTAACAGATGATTCCATAAAAAAGAAATAGGCTAAAGCTCCACCTTCATCCTTTTCACCAAACAGATTTTTTTTAAATACATTTTGCAAGTCCTCACTTTGTATTTCCCTTTCCCACTGCTTTTTTTTTTTTTAATATTATTACTTATAAATTGAAAAATTTTTTGTGCATTACCTGAATGATAAACTGTGGGACAAGAAGCCATGTAACAACTTGTATGATTATCACTGTAGAGGGAAAAAAATTCATTATAACATTAAGACAGTATCATTTTTTTTTGCTCACGAAAACAGGAATCCAAAGTGTGCACCTCACCTGTCGCTGTTGAGCATTGAAATCATTCTTGCTTTTCCAATTAACTGGGATTCAGGCTGTTCAGACACAGGCTGGATCTATGATGGTCAGGAATTAGTTCAGGCTTCAATTATTGAACCCATTGGACCATAATTTATTAATAAGATCCTTCAAAGGTTGACACTTGCATGTGAAATCTTATTACTTTGTGCTTTTCATGGATGAGGAACATGCAAATGGCTGTGACTCAGGTGGCACAATATCTTAGATGCTCTCGCCTTTTTTGGGAAGGGAAAGGACCTTCTATCTATTACTTTGGAACCTGTTTCTCGCTCCCAGCTCTGTACCTTTGCAGCCAGGCTGGGGAGGCAGCATTTTCCAGATCCTCGGTTAATTAACTTTTTCATCCCTGAATGTGTCAACATCCTCTGTGCAAAATAAGGTCACTACGAAAGCTTCATTTTAAGTGGACATTTGTTTGGCGCTATTTCCTGGATTCTGCTACTACATGTCTGCTTGGAAATGAGTCTAAAAAGCAGACTCCATTGGCCCTTTTTGAGCTTCTTTTTGGTTGCTTATGTCTTCTACTCAGAATATCCAAAGCCTTCTGCTTTCAAAACCATAGCAGAGTATATGTTTTACTCCAAGACAGTAATAATCATGATTTAGTTAAGACACATTATCAGGGTCTGTGTTATAATGGGAAAACACCCAGATGAGCCCTCAGTGGAGCAGATGGTTATTTCTTCAGGGATGGGAATAGAGGATGCTCTGGTTTGTGCTGGATAATTCAGGGTAGTCCCATGACTGACATGGAAGTGCGTCCTCCAGGACACAGCCACATTTGCCAGGGGGAAAGTTTGTACTGAGCTCTTGGAATTAAGGTGCAGTTGTGGAAGTTGATTTGGATAATTTTATCAGCATTTGAGTGAGAACTTGAGGGGCTGAAAGAGTGAGTATCCTCAAGGCTAGGGGTTGTCCTGCTCCCCTTCCTTTCCATGAAGGGCGGCAAAACCGCTTCTTCACCTTCTGTGACTGCTGGTTGATACCTTGATTAGATTCCAGGAAGAGGTTGATCACCACTGTCTTCTTTAGAGGTGTCAGGAGAAAGGTACTTATAGGCACAATATGGAAATGTTCCTGAAACTGCTAATTAACACAAATAATCCTAGAAGTGGCAGGTGTCTGGTGGGGGGTGGCCATGGTTTTCCTGCTGGATGTTTGGCACAGCTTATGCCAGGTGGAAGGTTCTGGAAGTGTTGGAATATTTACAGCCTGGGAGAAGAGACTTAAGCAAAGTACCTTTTGCTCATTCTACCACCAAAGGAATCTTTAACTTGACCCTTGAGTTGGGCTCGATAATGTGAAAGTTGCTGGTGTTGAGGATGAGGGGAGAGGGGATGGAATCTTAAAAATCCAAAGTGAGTTTGGGGCTTCATATCTGTATAACTCTTTTCATATCTATATAATTCTAATTTATGAAGTTCTACTTTTTGGAAGAAGTCGCTCAAACCACAGTCTCAAAAAACAGTTGAATATTCATGCAGGAATAGAATAGAATAAACTATGTAAAAAATAGAATTTTTACATAGTTGTTTTTTTTAAATTAAAATATTCCTGGGTACACAGCAAAATTCCATGACGATTTTTCCTAAATTTAATATTAAAACTTCCCTTCTATTTCTTCTTTCTTTTGCCTCAGCTAATCTCAGTCAGCTCTGTGGAACACAGACTAATGTTTTGCTGTGTCTGATAAAACAAAAATTCTGGACTGAAACAGGAGAAAATCTTCAGGGGATGATGAGAAGCCTGATATTAAATATGATTTTCAACCTCATTATTGAACCTAAATCTAAAACTCATAAATTAACCCTTTAGGAACAGGGCAAGACTAAATATTATTGTTTCACCTGTAGGTTTAGCTCATGTTTCAGTTGATAGAACCTAATTTCTTTGCTTTCAAAGAAATTTCAACACTGTGAAAGGTTCTGAGTATCCCCAGCTGCTTGTACTGAGGGTTAAATGTCTGCTTTTATTCAGCAGTCAAAAATTGCTTTACAATTTGCTTATAACACCAGAATTCAGTTGAATTCTCAATATTAAATATTTTTCATCCTCCTGTATGAAAAATTCTGTCTTAAATGCACCACAGGCGTAATAGGGAAATTAAATTTCAAAAAAAATAATATGAAGTTTGAATGCTGGGTGCCTAGGAATGGTTAAAGGCAGGTTTAATCAACTTTTGAAGTTTAAGCACTTCTGAAGATATTGCAGCTTTTCTTGACTCATCCAGTGCTTTTTAATGATCTTAAAAATTACTTTTGGTAATGGCAATTTTAGATGCTGCTTGACATAGTATCATATTTTTATGTGCTTTACAGTGTTTTCATGAACGAATATGATTGTAAAGACTCTTGCCAACTCCAAAGCTGCTTGTAAAATGGGAAGTTATTTCAATTTCAGAGCATATTGCCTGAAAGAAGGATGGGTCTGCATTTTTCTGAAGCTGTAAAACCAAAATAACAATGTACAACACTTACAGGGCAATTTTCACGTACCAAACCCTTTATTGATATTATATCTGTACAAAAAAGAAGGGGAAGAATGGCAAAATAAATCTGCAAAATAAATTGCCCTTTCTGGTTATATGTTCTGAAATGGAACGGTAGTTATAATAATCTTTATTTGCTTTATGTCCCCTTTGTACTCGATTATCTGTCAGCCTCACATTTTGTCCAGTTAAAACCAAAACCAACCCCAAATTCATGTCAGGTCATGAATGTCAGGCATGTCAGATCATCTTTCACCTGAGGTTTCTGAGCTATAAATTTTAAAGTAGTGCTTAACTCTGATCAAAGCACAGAAACTCTGTATGTTTAAGAAGCATCATGAGTGTGTTTGAATCAAACTCAAGTTGACTGTGGTTCCTTCCCAGGTTCTGTAATTAGGGATTTCCATCAGGAAGAGCTGAAAATAGCCCGTGAAAGCTCTTATTATGTTATTTTCAATACAGAGCAGTTGTAGTACAATGTAAAGGTCATGCCAAGCTTACCCCAAATTGCACAGCTGGAGTGCTGAATTCAGGCACACAGGAAACAAGGCTGGGCACTTTCCCCCTAAATTGAGTTGCTTAGATACTCAATTTAAATGTATGGTTCTATGTAGCTCTTTATTAGGGCCCTCAGTTTGGAAATGGAGATGTTTAGAGACTCTTTCATGGCTTTTTCCTCCTGTGAGTGTTTCCTGCTGGATGGAAGTGGAGGTAAGTCTGAGGGCTTTCAAAGGACTGTTTCCTTTATGACCAACTGGGGCATTTCTGAGAATAAAGTGCATCTGGCAAAAGAAATACACTTTCAGGCAGACATAAATGTGAGGCGCTTTAACTCAGCCACTGCCACAACCTGCTGAAATTCCAGTCCTTGACTATCCAGTTGAATACAAGTCTCACTTTCTCTCCATATCACCAGCCCCCCGAGACCTTTCCTGGGAGTTGGAGTCTCTAAAACCCACAGGCTGGAGGTGTCACTGTGATTGACACACTGTTTATGTGAGTGACAGAGTTGTTTTGAACCAGCATTTGTCAGTGGCTGGTCCCATCACAAGGTCAGCACTGCCCTCGTGCCAAGTGCTGTTGTGACAGCGTTTTAGGAAGTGGGTGAGTGAAGGTGTCATCTCATGTCCTGTGTGTGGGAGACACACACAGACTCTCCTTGATTTCCAGCCAGAAGTCAACTGTCTGTTTCCTTAGTTAATGACATAATAATTTCTTATTTAAAATGGCCATGGTATTATCAGTGACTTGGGTTTCAGGGCTGCACTTAGTGGTTCTCACTTTGTATCTGCAAGATTTTTATATGAGTGTTTTATGGAATTAAGAAATGGGGGGAAAGGCTATTAATACTTAGAATCCCAGAATGGTTTGGGTTGGAAAGGACCTTAAAGTTCATCCAGTCCCACCCCCTGCCGTGGGCAGGGACATCTTCCACTATCTCAGGTTGCTCCAACCTGGCTTTGGACACTTCCAGGGATGGGGCAGCCACAGCTTCTCTGGGCAACCTGTGCCAGGGCCTCCCCACCCTCACAGGGAACAGTTTCTTCCCTATATCTAATCTAAATTTCCTCTCTGTCAGTGGCAAGTTTTTCCCCTTGTCCTGTCACTCCAGTTCCTTGTAGGCGCTTCAGATTTTGGAAGGTGCTGTGGGCTCTCCACACAACCTTCTCTTCTTCAGGATGTGCAGCCCCAACTTTCACAGCCTGTTCCCATCTTTGACTTTCTCAACCCTCTTTTACAAGCACTTTTGTTCTTTCCCTCTCATTGTGGATGGAAAAGGTCATGGTCGAAGGGAACAAGCTTAAAATAAAGGCTGTTGCTGAATGTTGAGTGTTTGTTTTACTCTCTCTAGAGCAAAATGAAACTGCTTATAAATGCAAAATGTAACAAATGCACACTTTTAGCTCTACTTTAAGTACTAGAAAACTCCCCTTAAAAAAGAAAAAAAGACCACTTAGGCTTTTCTCAAACTCTGCTCCCAGTCTTTGGAAAATTGCTGGGTCAGGCTTTTTGTAGTAACAAACAACTTGTCATTGCCTCCTTTCTCCAGAGGAATTTCCAATATTTTATATTGAACTATCCAAGGTTTTCTGTATAATCACATCCAGGTCAAATTAAATGGCTTTAGTAGGTCCTTGAAGATTTTTCCACATTACCATCTGCGTTATTGACACCACATAGTCCCTAGAGTGGATCAGAAACCTGAACTCACTATAAATTATTGTTGGCTGCAATATTTAGAGGTGATAAACCGATTTATTGAGGATACAGAGGGTAGAGAAGGTCAGTAGGAAATGGTTGGATGCTACACCACAGTGAGATGGAAAGCAAGGTTCAAATAAAACTTACTCCAAGATGTTGTGCATGCTGCACTCTTTCATGGATTCAGGAAGAGTTTGGAAAAATTAAGAGAAAGAAATAATAATCTAAGAGTTAATACTGTATTTTCTGCCTTGGGGAGCAGCCCATGGGAAGTGAGGGATTGATGCTGAGGAGTAATGGGGTTTCCCGCAATTACTGACAAGGTTTAGGGTCTGACCTTTGTTTCAGTTACAAATTAAAGAATAAAATTTTACTCTGGCAGCAAATAAAATAATTTCTTGCAGTAGTTAGGGGGTAGAACTTTATTAAATAAAAAGTATTTAGGTTGGGCTGAGCATCTGCTGGAACTGAGTCAGGTTTTTGAGACTGCCAGTTGTACTCCCTGTGACTGTTGTAATAAAACCAAACAAAACTATTTATCTGACTATATAAAAGCAAACTTGAATATAAGATAAATTGTAAAATAACTCAGAGTAATGATGGGGTGTTTCTTCAGCAGCTGGAAGAAGGGCTGATGATTAGCATATTGCAGTGGATTTGTTTTCCACTTTAATTTCAGGAGCACTCAGGAGGAGATGACAGTTATTTCACAGAGTCCTGTCCCCAGGAAGGTTCAGGGTGATTGTTTGTTTTTCCAGGAAGGTTCAGGTTGGATATTGGTTTTGCTGGTGAGCATATTCTTCCTGCAGGGCACCTCATTCTTTTGAGTCAAGGATAAAACTCTTCTGTCTTTGAAGCAGTAGGACTAAGTTACTGAACTCTCCAATTTGCTCTGTTAGTGGAGTGTTGCAGACTTTTTTTGCTTGATGTCACTTAAATTTTTAGGGCTTTGTTATTAAACTGTGAAGCAGCTGATGTGGTTCAGAAGAGCCCTTTTCAGACGCTGCTCCCAGCTAATTCAAATGCTTTGTTTAGCTGGATTTTAGGGATATAGGAAGCACTGAATGGTTATTTGGGGTTTCCAAGCAATTGTGTTTCATAGGAGGATGTTCAAGATGATCCAGTTCCAGCCCCCTGCCATGGGCAGAGACACCTTCCAATGCAATCTCTTCTCAGGTGTCTTTACAGCTCTTGGTTCCCGACAATGGAATTTTTTTATAACATTTTCATTTTTATAGATGATTCTGTTTGCTTTAGCTGCAAAGCTGAAACAGGGAGAAGTCCTCCAAGTAGCTGAAGTGCTGGATGGGAAGGGGCTTTAGGAGGACCAGGGGAAAGGAGGATGATCAGGCAGCAATCCCTTGGCTGAGAGATGATTATTCAAGTTATTGTGTTTGTTCCTGCTCAGGCTGTTTGACCTTGCTGAGCGTCTTCCCCAGGACAGTGATTGAGGGTTTCCTCTGAGCCACCTCATTAAAAATAATTAGAAATTAAAATAATGAAAATTAGCCATCAGAAACCAAATAGAGCTGAGCCTTGACACTGTTACATGGAGAGTTTGTTAAAGCGGTTTTCACTTTGCTGCCAAGGAGACAGACCCTGAATTTACCTGCCCCTGCCTTGATCATGGAAATGTAAAGCAAAAGCTGTGAAGTTAATGAGAGGAACAGATCTGCTTTTGTGCAAGATTTTAGGAAAGCCTTCAAAGTTTGTTGTTTTCCTTAACAGTTCTGTTTGCCTTCTCTGGAAGGTCCTTGGGGCGGAGTTAGGGCACTGCTACCTCAGGGTCACAGTTCGCAGCATTGCTGCTTAAACATAAAGCTGTAGGTAGGGAAGCCCCTTTTTGTAGTGTTTTTTCTTTTTCCAAGTGTGTTTGATTTATCATGACTTGACTTGGAACACTACTCCATTATGCTCAGAAATTTCAAGGACAATTTCCTTTTTTTTTTTTTTTTTGAGAAAGGTAAAGCAGATGCATGTTGTGGTAATAAATCGTGGTAATAATCTGGAATGTGAAATTGGAGGAAATCAAATAATGGCTAGAAGTGTTATCCAGGCTCACAAACAGACATGGGGTAGTTCTCTGGTTTTAAAATCTTGTGTAAATATTTCCATCATAGTTCAATGTTGGGGCTTGTTTATGTTGAATAAAACAATCTTTATGCTAAAATAATTTTTGTTGAGAAACAATTAAAAAAAACCAACAAACAACCACTTGAGAGAACTTGAGACCTTTTGGAGCAGGCGCAGAGGGGGACATGGGGATGCTCTGAGGGCTGGAGCCCCTCTGCTCTGAAGCCAGGCTGGGAGAGCTGAGAATGTTCATCTGGAGAAGAGGAAGATCCAGGGACAACTGAGAGCCCCTTCCAGTGCCTAAAGGGGCTCCTGGAGAGATGGAGAGGGGCTTGGGACAAGGGATGGAGGGAAGGACAAGTGAGAAGAGCCAGTGCCAGAGGGCGTGGTTAGATGGGATATTGGGAAGGAATTCTTGTCTGTGAGGGTGGGGAGGTCCTGGCACAGGTTGCCCAGAGAAGCTGTGGCTGCCCCATCCCTGGGAGTGTCCAAGGACAGGTTGGGCTTAGAGCAACTTGATCCAGTGAAAGGTGTCCCTATTTCCTGTCTCCAGCAATTCCTACCACATCTGACTTCTGTCTGGTTATACAACACAGTACTTAAGTTTGTCTTACTGAGATTTTACTGCTTACTGATTTTATTTTTTGAGGAAAAAAATGGCATCACCCCTGAATTTACTCCATGTGACTTGTCTTTAATTTTTTTTTAATTAAAATTATCATCTCCCTTTAAATTGGAAATTTGTGTACTACTCCAGTTTTAAATTTATCTGCTCAATGCCTGGTGATGAATGTGAAGCTAAGGCGGTGATATTAAATTTGCTCATTGAGAAGGAGATAGAGGGGTGAGAGGCATCTTAAAAAGCAATCTGAGATTTGGCCTGTACTGACATGGGGAAATTATCTGAAATAATGTGAAATAATCTGTAAACTATGCAATAAAACTTTGTGTCCCTTCATGAATCGGTTGTTGGTGCCATGAGAGTAATCCACTGCAGGTTTCCTACTGCCCATCTTATTTGGTTTATTTTTTTTTCTCCTCTAGCTATAGAAATAGGTCTGGCTAGTGCTGCAGTTTCTTCTTGTCATTAGAATTTATCTTGTGATAAATTTTATTGCTTCACCTGCTCACACTTTCAATAAATCCTCTGCAATTTGCTGAATTTCACTGTAACTTCTGCCTTTTCTCTGAGACTATCTAGATCCACATTTGAATGAACATTCATTTTAAATGTACTGTGCAACTGCTTTGATTTTAACTCTGGAAATTCTGATGTGTTTGGTGGAAAACTGACTTTGGGAAAAGGCTATTAACATGTGCTTTGACTTGTAATTTGGGTAATTTTCTTACTGAAAATAGAAATAAAAGTTGGTCTGATTTGGGTGAACTTTTCACTGGGACACCCAAGAGAGAGAAAATATGATCATGGAAATGACGGGGGGAAAAGTTCAATGAGGTTTTTTAAAAAATCATTATTATTTTTTGGTAATATATTAAAAAAAATAGGAGGGCTCTTCCTGAAAAGGAAGTCTCAGTAAAAGTTTGTATCATTTGTCTTCTTTACCCTAAAGAAGAGTTTGTTGAAGGGTCACACATCCAAATCCTGAAACTCCAGAAAATTGTAACACACATCTCTGGAAAAAAAGTGGAGTTACTTTTGTTGTGATTCCAGAATTCTTATAGCATACAGTAATAAAAATAAGAGCAGGAGGGGGAAAAAAGCCCTTATTTCTTGTAGGTACTGCAGCATTCCTTATCTTCCCACACTGAATTGTTATGTATCAGACTAGAGCACAAAAGAATAAAAGGACTTGGTAGGAAGTGTTCAGTCCTTAATAATTTTATTTAGACTGCCTGGGGCACTTTGTGAAATGGTTTTGGTGGGCATGGTGGGATTGAGGCAAAGTTCGACTTGGTGCTCTTGGAGGTCTTTTCCAACACTAGTAATTCCATGACAGCAAACCAAGTGGGAAGAATCTCCACCAGCAGAGTCCCTGATGTGAGTGGGTGCCCCCCCCAGCTCTCTGATGTCTTGATATCTGTCGAGAGAGGGAATCCTGCCCCTCTGCTCAGCTCTGGGGAGCCACATCTGCAGGGCTGGGTCCAGCTCTGGGCTCCTCAGCACAGGACACACGTGGAGCTCCTGCAGCGGGGCCAGCAGAGGCTGCGGAGAGGCCGAAGGGATGGAGCATCTCTGTGCCCGGGAAAGGCTGAGGGAGTTGGGGCTGTTCAGCCTCCAGAGGAGACACAGAGAGGGCCCCCCATCCCTGTGGGTCAGGGGGTGCAGGGAGGGGGCAGAGGATGGACCAGGCTCTGCTCCGTGGGGCCCAGCAATGGCACAAGAGGAACGGGCAGGAACTGATGCCCAGCAAGTTCCACCTGGACAGGAGGAAGAACTTCTTCCCTGGGCAGTGACCCAGCATTGAACTGGGAGATATCCCTTCCTGGGAATATTCCAGAGCCCTCTGGCCACAACCCTGTGCCATGTGCTTCATGAATTCTGGGACTCTTCAGGCCGTCCATCACTATTAGCAGCCTCAAGGAATGCTGTGCTCCCAGGCCTTCCCCATGGGGTTTAGAGGTTTGATCTTGCAGTTGAGCTCCTCAGTGGGAACCCAAAGCTGCAGGAAATCCCAGTGTTGCAGAGATGTCCTTCAGGGATCCCACCCAGATGGAGATGTGAACAAACTTCTATGTCTGTGTTTTAAAGGGGGCTGTGTTTTTCTTCTGCTTAATATAGAAAAGTTTATTGTGCCCAAAATACATCCCATGTGGTATACATGTTTTATGTATTTTAAGGCTATACCTATGCATTTGCTACTCTGCATGTACTGCTTTGTGTCTTTGAACCTCTCTTTTGAGTAAACCAACAAACTCTCACTTATTTTCTTTCATTATTCTGCTCTGCTTCCATTGATGACTCTAAACTTTTGACTCCAGACTGGCAATATGAGGGTAAGATGGCAAAATGTGACTTCCTGAACATTGCTTGTCTGTCTGTCTTTTGAGTTGTGTTTTCCTTAGAACCTGATTTAAATTCCGTTCACTAAGTAGTTCCTTTTTGTTGCAATTAAATTCAAATCATGTTTGTTTCTGTTGTGAAGCTTTAATTATGATTTATACCTTTATTCTTTTATTTCTTTGGGTTAAATTACCTGACAGACCCTGATGGGATCTCTAGAGCAAGATATGAGCAGGTTCATTAGTGTGGGCATCAAACTGTGTCATGATAGCCTGGGGCAACAATCTTTCCCCATGCGGATGAGGAGGCCCTGGCACAGGTTGCCCAGAGAAGCTGTGGCTGCCCCATCCCTGGAAGTGTTCAGGGCCATGTTGGAGCAATCTGGGATAGTGGAAGGTGTCCCTGCCCATGGCAGGGGGTTGGAACTGGATGAGATTTAATGTTCCTTCCAGCCCAAACCATCCCATGATTCTGTGATTTGGGGATGTGTTCATGACACAGAAAGGAAGAGTGACATAATACAGAACAGAACAAAGCATGAAAAGTTTTCTTGTTGGATCATATCTGAGATGTCACATCCATTGTCATCACATTCTCCCTTGCCTTCTAAAGTTTCTCTGAGTAAAGGATAAGCAAACAGCTCAGATTTTGATGCTCTGGGAGTATAACTTATCTGGCAGCTCATACATACATCACATTGAAATGAATATTTTAGCATGCCAAATATGCTGACTTTAAAAACTCCAGCAACAAAACCCACAAGATCCTGATTTTGGGATGAGAAATGACTTTTCTTTTCATCTTTATAGATTGCAAGTTGGCCAGAACAGGTCCTCCAGCCACAATAGTTCCCATTGATGAGGAGAGTCGGAACGGTGAGTGCCCCCACAGTTATTTATAATGCAACTATAGTCGTTGCTTTCCTTTTACCATCTAACTTCTTATGTCAGTGGGATGTTACAGAGGACAAAGTTCTGCTCAGTCTTTGGTTTTGATGTGGTTAGGTAAAGCTGAAACCTTATTCTGCAGCTTGATAGAAGTGTTAACTTTCAGTCTTCTGGGTTTCCCATGTGGCTTTTGGAATGTGTTCTTTGGTTTGCTCTGAGTTGAATGAGTTCATGGACACCTCTGAAATGGCAGAACTTGCATGGGAGTTTCAAAAGATAGGGAATGACTTTTTGTTTTCATTGTTTTAATTCTCCTGTCAGATCATACGGTTGTCAGATTTCTGATCTGTGGTCTCAGTGTTGCATTTATGCAGAATACTGTGATGGGATGAAGTGTTTTCCCCTGTTAGAATCAGCTATTACTCCTCATATTGTTACTACTTTTCCCTGTTTTTTATTTCATGATTTTATCCTTTTTTAACCTTGGAAGGTAGGCACGGTTTTGTGCTGTGTGTGCTTATGGTTTTTTTTATGAAATGGTGACCAAAGTCATGCTGGTGAAACCTCTCTGCTCTTATCCTTGGATGAACTGCTTGCTGTTGCAGTTGCTCAAAGTCAGATGGAAAAAACTGCAGTTTTCCTGGTAAAAAATTAAAAAAAAAAAAAACCAACAAAACAAGTCTTAATATACCTATGTGCTGGAAAACTCTGGTACTGGAGTGGCTGTTGAAACCAGTTTGATTTCTGGTTTTTCTTGAGGGTCCAAAGGGGGGCTGCGAAAATGGTTGTGCTCTTTTAATGGCACGTGTTAGTTCTTGGTAAGCTGCTGTTGTATCCCAATGTGTGTGTTCACTTCCAGTTGTGTGATCCTTAGTTTTGGCAGAATGACCTCTGTCACATTCTGCTTTGATAACCAGAGATCATCTCTCATCCTCCGTACTCATGAAAAGATGAGTCTGTATAAACAGGGGTTATACATAACTCAAAACAGCTTTTCCACCAAGAAATCTTTGTAAGAAACCATGAGGATGGAGGAGAGGTTTAAGTTGTGGACTGCCCATCCCTGGAAGTGTCGAAGGCCAGGGAGGAGAAACCTGGGATACTGTAAGGTGTCCCTGCCCAGAGCAGGTTGGTGGAATGAGATGAGCTTTAAGGTCCCTTCCAGCCCAAACCATTCTGTGATATAAAGGTAATAAGGTCTGTTGGTGATGTTGGGATGTCTCTTCTGAGATTTTAAAATGAAGATCTCAAAACAGTAGCTGAGTTAACACCTCTGTGTGACATTTCATTCCATCCAGTGCACAAAATCATGGAGTTCTGGCAGCAGAATAAACACAAAATCCTGCTTTTTAGAAATAAATATTCAGTTGCACTGTGCTGAATATTGTTTGGGGCATATTGAGTTCACTTATTTCTTATTAGCAGAAAGTCAGGGACCAGCAAACCTCATGGGATAATAATATTTTCCAAAATAACTGTTCTTGTTTTCATAGTCAGACACCCTTTAAAGACCTTCTGCAGAGATAAGCAGAGATGTTAAGATTTGACAGATTTCCACCATGGGAATTATGTCTCTTTGTATGAAGTAATTTAGGTTCAATAGGGTGTTAGATTTTGATTGTGCTTATGTGAGGAATACTTCAAGGAGAGAACTTGACCTTTCTTATGGTACAAATGAATTATTTTATGATTTTCCCTTGGTTTAACTGGATTGGGTGATATTGCTTGAGATCATATTAACAGCAAAACCGAATTTTTCTAGATTTTTTTAAAGCCAGAGAGTTATTTTCACCCCTGGATTAATTTATTTTTCTTTAATTGCTGTATTTGAGACTTGGTTTTAACTTGTTTTAAAGACTGATTGAGGCTTATTCATTGGTGAGACTTCCTCATGGCCTCTACACCCCAAGTTTTTGGAGGCCTTCACGTGGAGGCCCCTGTGCTTTTTTCCTCCAGATGAGTATCCTGAAATGCCCAAAGGCTTTGGATCCATAGGAAGGGGTTTTAATGGAAAGTAGATTCTTGGCAAAATTGAAAATTGCTAGATATAACTGAGGAAATCAGATTGTGGAACAGAATGCAGAGGTCAGAAGAGAGGAAATCCATGAATCCGAGTGAATCCTCCTAATGTGAGGAGGGATCTGAACTGTTGTCTTGGTGGTGCATGCCATAGCAAATATTCCATAGATAGAAATATTTTGCGTGTGTTCTTACCTATCTTAGTGAAATCAGTCAATAATGTTGTGCTTTGATTTTATTTTAGGGTGTTTTTTTGTTTGTCTCCCCTGCCCTTTTGATGGTCTAAGTGCTCTAATGAACAGTTGGATGTCTCCCCAAGTTACTTGCTCCCCACATATAAACCGCCTTGTTCATTGCAAATGTTTGGTATTCCTGCTAACGCAGGGAATCTTGAGAATGAGCTTTCATGGCTATAGGTGGTTTGGGTATTATTTTCATATCTTTTCATCTCCCTGCTCTCTTGGCAGCAATCTTTTGTCAGCCTGACTTCCCAGGGAGGCAGAGGATGTGTGATTGCTCTACAGATCCCCATCAATAACCGCCTGTGGAGAGGGATTAATGGGAAATGGGGTAAAATATACATGAAACAAAGCTTTGGAGGTTTCAACCACCACTCCCCCCCACCCCTCCATCCGATACTGCTGGACCAATTTCTTTTGATATGTAATGCTGGAAGAATGGAGCTAATTGTCAAGGCACATTGACAATGTCACTACAAATTTCCATGCTCTGCCAAACATTTTAACTTGTTTTTCAGGGACAATTGAGAGGGAATGAAGAAAATGTCTCTAGAGGCACAAAAGCTGGAGCTCTGTACTGAGCCAGGCTTAGTGTGCTGATACATTTCCTAAGGACTGAGTGTGATGCCTCTGAACATTCATTACTTAATAAAATGTTCAGCGACTGCCAGTGTGGAATTGAGCCTTAGGAAGAGGGAAGAATCCTCTCTCCCTCCCTGCACAGATGCTGTGCCTATTCCAGCCTGGCTGCCTTAAGGCATTTTGCCTAAAGAGCAAAGATTATTTAGTAAAAAAAAAAATTCTGATTTGGAAAGTTGCCGTGGCTGAATATGGATATGTCAAGAGTAGTGGCTTGAAGTGCTTTCCTAATTTTCCTCCTTGTTTCAGGAGAAGGCTGAATTATTGACTTGAAGGTGCTTTAGCATCTTAATTTCTTCAAATACATCTTTCCTCTAGAGATTATGTCCTGTTTGAAAGTTATCTGATTTTTTTAACTTAGGTCTTTGTTTGCTGAAGATGCCATCAAGGCTGTTTATAATTGTTTAAAACACCATTTAATGGTATTAATGACAGAGTATGTTTAAGGCAGCTATTGGGAACAAATTGTTCCCTGTGAGGGTGGGGAGGCCCTGGCACAGGTTGCCCAGAGAAGCTGTGGCTGCCCCATCCCTGGAAGTGTCCAAGGCCAGGTTGGAGCAACCTGGGATAGTGGAAGGTGTCCCCACCCATGGCAGGGGGTAGAACTGATGAGTTTTGATGTCCCTTCTAACCCAAACCATTCTGGAATTCTATGATGATGTATTATTTTACATCCTAATTGATGCTGAGTTCTAATTCGTGAAAGTGAAGTCTGCAGCACTTAATCCTAGTGTTTGGTCCTATAAAACCTTAGCAGGGCAAACAGGCTGAGATGCCTCAACTTGCTGGTGTCTCCCGTGTGTTTCCAAAATTCTCTTGATACGTGTATGGCCAAACAATGACTGTAAAAAACTGAGTGGATTTAGAAGACTTGAGTAGAATTTTCCAAGTTATGTGCAGTAAGTGTAAAGCTCACATTTATTTTTTATACTAACAACCAAAAGAGTGCACCTGAAGCTCCTGCTTTCCCCTTGTTGTTAGGAAAAGCAGCAGTGGGAGGGAAAGGAGGAAAGCACCATGTCGTAGTAGTGTAGACATGTCCCAGAAACCTCAGCACTGTAAGGAACAGTCTAAGCCTGGTAACATAGATGTTTCCCTGGATTTCCATGTGGAGTGTGTAGGTCTGTTGGTCTACTCAGATTTCTGTCATACTGTTTTGTTGTACAGAGGTGTTATAACTTATAAAGTTATATATTCGTGTATATAGTGTGGCCGCATGCCCAGGGAAGAGCCAGTTCCCTGAGGACTGTGTCCAGCTCTGGGAGACACTGAGGGGCTGGAACATGTCCAGGGAAGGGGCTGGAGCACCAGGAGCAGCTGAGGGAGCTGATTGGGCTCAGCCTGGAGAAAAGGAGGCTCAGGGGGGACCTTCTGGCTCCTCCAACTCCCTGACAGGGTTGGAGAGGGGAGCCAGGGGGATGTCAGGCTCTGCTCCC